>MCJB01050392.1:5136-25071 GCA_002018475.1 Nicotiana obtusifolia
AAGCAATAAACTATATATATAAACTATAAACTATATATATATACATATATATAGGGCAATATATTGTATATATACATATATCGTTTATATATATATATATAGAGAGAGAGTTTATATCTATATCTATATATATATACATTGTATACAACACTTATCTAATGCAATATATATATATAGATATATATGTCTAATACATATATATATAGTTTATATGTATATATATGTATATATATACAATATATACAACATATATTTATATACAATATATATAAGACTTATATAGGCAATATATTTATGTATACATATTATATATATACAATGTATACAATATATACAAAATATATATATACAATATATACAAGGCTTATATTAGACTTAGATATATATAATACATATATAAGCAATAAACTATATATATAAACTATAAACTATATATATATATATAGGGCAATATATTGTATATATCGTTTATATATATATATATATATATATATAGATATATATATATGTCTAATACATATATATAGTTTATATGGCTTTATTTATAATGAGCTATAAAACTTATTGAAACATTCAAAAGTTCTAAGTCTAAACTTGAAATAACGCGTTAAAAGATAAAACTATGAAAATATTAGGAAATATTTATAAATTATATTACATAATTATTTTTATGCATTAAATATACTTAAATTTTTTGTATATATAATGTAGTGTTGGTTTGAGTTTGGTTTGATTTGTATTAGTTAAAATCAAGCCGAATCAATTATGGTCGAATTCTTTTTCCAGTACCAAACCAAATCAAACCGAACTATAGGCAGATTTTTTGCTCAGTTTGACTTGAATTATCGATTTGATATGACTTGTCCGTTTTCCTCCCTAATCACAACCACTGCAATTCAAGTATTAACAAATTACAACACATAAATTGAGAGATAATTGAACTCTCTTCGTCTTTGAACAAATAAACTCTTTTTTAGGCAGTAGAAAATCGACTTGATAGAGTAACTTTTGTCCTTAAAAAATTTAAATCTCTAACTTTTTTGTCGCTAAAATTATGATGAATTAATCTTAAGGGTGGTTAAAAAATATTACTATACGTTGAAAGTTTGGATTAACCTTGAAAACTTTCCTCAAATAAATCAAACCAAGTAGGACGGTTTTAAAAACACTTTTATCCTCTTGTATTCTACCGGCGAGGAGCATATATCCTCTTCTCAAGGTCAAATGCTAACTTCATCAATTTTGTTTCCCTCATATTTTACGCATTGCCAATTTTACCCTTAACATTTTGCAATCCCCGCCTCTGTGTGATATTTCTGTTGTATTTTATTTTCTTTACCTATAATTTACGTATGTCATATATGACATAACTTATTCTAAAATTAATGTTAAAGTTCATTTAAAACATTTTCATAAATAGATTAGTCATTTTATGAAGTTGTTATAACAAATTGCTCCAATCTAGATTTCAGTTAGGTGGTGACTATATCTGGTGCAAATTGATTAAAAGAAAAGAATATTGCGGAGAGGATTATTATCGTCAGGGGCGGATTTATGTTGATCGTGCCGGGTGCTGAAGCACCCATTAACCCCGACGCAAACTCTGTATAATTATATAGAAAATACAAGGAATACTAGTATAAAAACTAGCAAGCACCCATTAAACAAAAAGTCTTCTGGTTGCTTTAGTTAAGAGGTGAGAATAGAGTGCACAAATATGAAGTGTTTAGAGATCAATTCTTGCATGAATCTATTTTTTTATATGGCCAGAAAGCGAGCACCCACGACCTTAAAATCCTGGATCCGCCACTGATTATCGTGAGATATAGTACATTAAATCTTTGCTTTCACCTTTCTTGAAATTATTTTACTTTACAAAGAGTTTTAACTTTTGCAACTGCGAGGTAACCTTCATTTCTTAAACTTCAGGCATTCTTAGATCCACAGACTCTTGATCTGGAGCTGCTGCTGGAAAATTCAAGTCCAATTGTTCTTTTCCTTCTTTCGTTTGAAGCTCAATCCTTGTAGTTGCATCAGCTTGCATTTGCTGTCTTGCAATTTCTTCAGCTTCTAAATTCTCCTTTTCTTCTGCCTCTTTTGTCATCTGTTATTATAGGTCCCAATTGTGTCAAAAAGGTTATTAAAGGTGAACAAAAAATGACAATTAATATGCTAATCGCATATTAAAGTAAACTGATATTGTAAAATCTTGACAGTGTTAGTGAAACAGATTGTACAGACCTTAGGTGAGATATTAGATATTTCATGCATATCAATCTCCTTGTTTAGTGCTATGGGAATCTGCATTTCTCTCCATATTGTGTTAAATAACATTTTAGAATTGCCATTAGTTAATTCAAGACAGTAAACAGAGATTTAATAAACTCATGCTGTCCACTTACCCTTTATCATGCAGCATATGTACAGCAGCTTCATTCTTTTCACTTCTGTTAACTGCTCAAAATTCCAAGAGAAACTAAGGAGGACAGGAACCTCTAAAAAATTAATTGTACCTTTTTATATATATGTAGCAAAAGAATTTCAATACTGTCCATATATAGTTATACTATAAGTTATTAAAAACTTGCCTTTACTAGTTTGGGGGGAGCTGATGATGTCTTTACTCTGTCTGTACTTCTGAAAACAGCATGAACTCAAATATTAGTTGAGTGTTTGAATTACCTCATCATAACAAAAAATGCAAGAGTAGTTGAAACTTGTATAAACATGTTGTTGAAGACATCGTTAAGTAAAGAAAAACGTGCTCTCGCTATAAGGTTAAGCTTTAATTTAGATGAGATGGTCGTGCACTTTAACAATACGCATGGTATCATAGCAGGCAAAAGCCCTGGATTCGAGTCTCGGAGTACCTGGAGATGGCTTTTGATATGGCCTGAAGTGATATCTTCATCATCCATGAGTTTCATTATATTCTTCGGAGTTGCTTCTGCTCATTCGAAAATTTAAAACATCTATGTTTATTTCTGTTGTAATATGTATACCAAATATATTATGTTCATCGCGTAGTGTATATAGTAAAAGACAGACCAAATGGACCTCCTAATTCATTCACTGCTCCGACAAAGTGATCATGTAGCGTTTCTGTCCACCTAAACCTTGGCTTTCTGTTCAGATCATGACGTTGGACGACAGCTTTTTCAGATGTTTCTTCACCCTTCTGCTCCTTGCTTCTTTCGTCCATATTTTTCGGGCTGTACGTAGTTGCAACTAGAGGCAGATATATACGACGAATTCAACTGAAACTATAGCTTTATTGCTCGATCCGACACAATAACAACAACTATCCCAGTATAATCTCACAAGTGGGATGACGGGCTCAATCCTACACACATGTACAAAAATAAAGTTAGTAATGAGTATTATAAGTATACAAAAGATTAGCTAGGATATTCTGAACCCATTAAAATATGAGTTCAACTTTAGTTGCAATGTGGATAATTATATATATATTTTTAAAGAAAATCAACTAAAACCAGAAATTGTTAAAGAATAATACTCAGAGATATTTGAATAATAGAAACTGCATGCTGGCTCGTTATTTGCTCTAGTTTTTCTATCCTAGCACTCTTCTTATAATAGCAATTCAAGGATCTGATGACTCCCCATTTGTGGTCCTGCCGCTCTGTAAGTAGTTGTTTAGCTGCTAATACTAATTGTATGTTTTAACTTCTATTTAGTAAATGTTACGATATCAAGTCACTTAAAAGATAATTACACTTAAGTTCCAAAAAAAAGATTAGTAGCTAAAACAAGTTGAAATACACTAATAGGAGTAGTAAATTTCATACTTTTTTTTGTTTTCTAGTGTTTGGCAACCTTACAGACAGACTAATCTGGATACACGTCGCGTAAGACCTACTAAAAGAGAAAGAGCATAGTAAATTTCATACTTTTTTTATTCCTTAATTAGTGTTCGGCAACCTCACAGACAGACTAATCTGGATACACGTCGCGTAAGACCTACTAAAAGAGACAGCGCTCTTGCTGATCTTTTTTTCCTGAAACTCTTTTAAGGGTGAAGGGATCCTATACGACTCACCACAACCCCGCGTGGTAAGTCAAATCATACTAATCTTATATTCGACGCAATATAGTGAAGTTACTATATTTGGCACTAAAATTTGCAAAATTTCTAATCTTATCTTTGCTATATAAAAAGATACCAGGACTGCTAGTGCATGGAGCCTGCAATTGAAAGAGATGTATATGCCACCATTATTTTTGCTAGGGAAACACAAAACAAAAGAATTGCAGTGCTAGCATCTATCGATCTAATCAATGTGGAGTATCAGTTTGTGATATTTTTGACGACGTTAGGGATGTCAAATTCAGCGCCTATTAGAATATAACATCCAACCTGCCTAGTTTTGCGTTGATTTATATTAGTTGTGCACATGAACTAAATTCTCGGAGAAAAAAGAATTTTCTTCTTGATCCCGCTTACCAGATTTCTCGTTTGTTAATTTCCTATCTTGGTGGGAGGGAGATAAGGATATCTCGTCTTAACAATGAATCAAATGAAAGTAAAAGAAATCGAATTTCACACTTTTTTCCTTTTCTGACGGACTAATCATTCCCTGCAAAAATCCTACTCTTCCTTATTATTTCTAATTTTTGTATTTATTACTTTTTTTATTTATAAATAAAAAAAGATATAAATAAAAAAGAAAATTCTAAATCAAATTAGAAATACCAAATAATCTAAACTAAAATAATCGAAATAAATTCAATTGAAATAATTCCAAAATAAAAAAAATACTACTACTAGATTTCTAATGGCAATTCTAATGAATAATTCATCAATGATGAATACAGAAAATTCTATGCAATTCTGAAAGGGGGATACATATTCCCTAACTCCTACATAAAAAAATTAACCCAAATAGGTATCTACTCTAACGATTTAAATGCATAATATGTGAATAGTCATGTATAATCATTATATAATTTATATATACCGACTAAAAAATTAAAATAAATAATAAATACAACCGGCTATTATCCGGACAATACGTAGTCCAAAATAATCCATTTTTAAATGAAATTGACAATGAAAAATACCACTTATGAAAGCGTTAAAAGTATTGGATGTAGTTGGTTAGATATTGTAATGAGAAATAAAAGAAGTTTTTGTTGATTGTTAGTTTTATTTCGTCATTAGATGAATTATAAAAGAATAAATAAATAAATAATAAATAATCTTAAATTGCATGGGTTAGGTTATAACACATTATTAATTCAAATTGAGCCGCACTTCTTGACTAAAGTATACAGGTCATATTGAACACACACAACATTAAGCATGCATGACGTTATCTTTATTTGGATTCATATACTTATCAAATTAATCTCGAGCCCAATATTGCACACAAAAAAAGGGTTGTTTAGCTAATAGTAATAGTTCGAGCGGGTAGCAGTTTGAAGGCGAACAATTATTTCTCTGTACTGGTGTTTCACCCTCTCGACACCGCATTAGCTTTGTAATAGCTTTCAGCATTTCAATACAATCAGCATTCATCATCAACTACTGCTTTCAATTCTCTCGTTGCCTACGATATTAGTTTTCCCGCACGGCACAGACAATCTAGTCTAGCGTGCGGAGGGGACCTCAGTTGGCGGACGGCAATCGTATTGACATCGATTGCCTAGCCTTACGTTGCCCTTCCAAAGAAGCTCAGAAAGGCGTCGCGTAAAAATAAACTAACTAATATATAAGTATATAAAGCTGAGCGAGTAAGCAAGAAGAATATATTGACAGTAAAGACATTTCCCCCTTCTCTTCTTAAGAAAAATTCTCCTATAATAGCCGCATCTTTTTCGTAGCTCTGACTCCTATATATATTCTTTTTGGTTCACTAAACTGTGTAGCCTTCTACAGCTTTCTAGTTGTAAAAAGTTCCAGGATATGTACATCACTTTCCTATTAGGAATATTTTTTTTGGGTGCCTTTACATAAAAATATGTGATCTTTTATCTTTAGGTTTAAGTTATATACGAGTCATATCTATGAATGAATCCTTTAAAGCCAATCCAGAGACCAATAAAGATTGCAGGAATCGCTAATTTCCCCTACTGCATAAGTGTTGTTTTGATTGATTCGCGGATCCTTAGCACTACGAACAAATTTAATTATTACCCGGTTATAAGGGTAAATAAGTGTGAAACGTAAAATTTTCTGATTTGAGTTGATAGTGTGATAAATTTTTACTTCACCCGAGTATTTAAGTTTATTAATATATGCTTTTTTTTTTAGGATACCATATTATTACTTTTAAAATTTTGAGTTCCCCATGATCATGAATACGTAATTTAACTTAATAGAGTAAAAAATGATACACAATCGGTACACAAAACGAATACTCTTTGTTCTTGCATATTTACTATCGTATTGGCCTTTTCATTCTCTGAAACTAGTGGCGGATAGGGCTTTGATTTGGATTTTTTTTTTCTTAGTGATTGGAAAGGAGGGCGCCTGGGTATGTTATAGAAAGGGAAGGCGGAAGCATCGAATGGTGAAGAGAGGCGGCTCGGCAGGGAAGGAATGGGAAATTGTCAAGGATGACTTCTTTGTTGGCGGAACGAAGGGCTAAATAGCGAGAGTGATTCTTTGAGCCGGTCTAGATTTCCAACGCCTCGGGAAACTGACACTCTTTGTCGAGAAGTGTTGATTCACACCCTTCGCCACGAATTTATATTACAGTATAGATAAATTTTAAAAATAAATATATATATTTATTATATGTTAATTTCTTTTGTCTTTTTTATATGTTTACTTTTTTATATTTTAACTCTCGTTAAAGATAATTCGTACTCCGCCACTGGGACTGAAAGTGCTTGCTTTTGTAAGCCTCTTTTAGGGATATTCGTTGTTTTTTCAACAAAAAGATCTTTTCTTTTTCTCCTTTATGAGCTAACTTCAATGCTTCCTAAAATAGGCACTTCCTCTATATATGTTCAATTTTTTATTTCAGCAGCTTACTTTCCTATGGTATAAATCAAACCATTCAATATGGTTGTGTGCTCAAATCTTGACCGTTTAATTTTGTAGTGAATCTTGAAAAGAATGTACTGCTACTTAATTGGTTCTTTACCCTTTTTCCCTTGGAGAATCTGATGCAATCACAAATAATACTAAGCAATAAACTAGCACTACTTGACATCTGCTTTTGTTCTTAGGATGAGATTCTTACAAACTATCTCCCAAGAAACAAAATATCTGCTCTCTTCAATCCAGAAATCTTCTACTAAGCTAAGTATTATCACTCACATATAATAGCGATCCAATTGTTCGGTTTAGAAAGGAAAGAGGTAGAAAATATCTAGAAATATCTAAAGGCAAGTCTACTTTTAAACATATTCATGTATAGGTGAAAAAAACATGACACGTAGGCTATCGGTGAGGTGATATGTGATATTTTTAATTGATTCAATAAAAGAAAACGAAAAGACACGAATGAAACATTAACCGAAGAAATACCGATCTTGACGGCTTAAAAAGAAGAATAGGCACAAGATAAATGAAGACTGAAAAAGGAAAAGATTCACGAATCTGTTATAAATATCGGCATTAATTTTGACTACGGCGATCTTCAGTTATTATTGTAACTGTTATAATTAATTATGATAACGGTCAATCAAGATAATTAATGCCATTAACGAGTCAGAATTAAGTCAGGAAACCGTTACAATTATGTGTCCTTATACAATGACTCATACCTCTATTTTGTACCCGTATATGAATATCTTTCTATATATCAATCAATCTTGTACTTTCTTCTATTCAAGTGTTCAATCCGCATTTCTGGGAGAGATTAGCAATCAACAATAAGCTTTCTTTCCTTACTTATTATTTTCATTATTTTCCTTATTCTTTAAATTACTAAGAAAGTGAAGTAATTTTAGTTAGCATTAACTCGATTTTTTTTTAATATTAACTTTGACTGTAAAATCTATTTTTGGGTGAAACAAATTGGTTGTGTTATCGGGAATCTGATAATCCGTTCACTTTTCAAACCTTATTTTTTAGTAACAAAACATGTCTACTGCTAACGAAATTAATCAGGTGAATAAACAAGGTGGAACTCCACCACATCACACACCCGCATCTGCTCCTCAACATTCACGAGAAAGTTCACCTGAAAGGTCTGCTTCACCAACTGATGGGCAACAGGGAGGTGAACAAACTGTCGAGCGGGATGCTTCAAAGCAGTTGATTGTACAACATGTGAACGAAGCACTGCAAGCTTTTGCTAGTCGATTTCCCAACGCTGCACAAACTCCACCACCAGTGAATACCACCTTGAAAAATTTCACGTTCAGGACTTGACAATTCTAGAAGTGGAGATATGCCAAACGAATCTCGAGATGCAAGATTAGTTACACCAAATAATTTTAATTTACAAAGTTTAGTATGAACTTTGCAGAAACAGATGAAGGAGCAAAATGAGTGTATAGAGCAAATACCTATCGTGCCTTCTATAGTCAAGGGTGTGGACATTAAAAAATATTTACAATAGTCCTGGAAGCCAAGTGAGCACCTTTTCCGATACTAAGAAGTCTAAAATATCCCTAAATATGATGGGACATCTGACCCACAGGATCATGTTACAACATTCACGTGGTACTCACTCCTACATAAAAACTCTATTAACACTTTTACTGAGCTTGCAGATTCGTTTATAAAAGCACATTCGGAGGCTCAAAAAGTTAAAAAAAAATAGAAGATATCTTCAGAGTTAAAGAGAGAAGTACATAATTGCTCAGACAGTTCATAAATAAATTCCAACGAAAGAGAATGATGGTGCCACGAGTACTTAATAATTGGGGGGCTATGGCATTTTTAAGTAATTTGAATGAGAAAAGTTCAGAAGCCACGATGAGGTTGAAAGAGATTTTGTTGGAGTTTCCTGCAACTACTTGGAACGATGTATATAATCGATTCAACACGAAGTTGTGAATAGAAGAAGATACAATTTCTCAGCCAAGGGCAGATGAAAGGCCATGATCTAAACGCTTGATTTCATAGGAAAGGTCTGGTAAGAACAGGTATAAGCCTTACATTAGGACATGCGGGGCGAGATTCTTGGGCTAAATAAGAAAATGCACAGTTCAGTTCAACATCAAGATAAAAGGAAGTGAGTTCTTTTTCCCGATTCAAAATGGAACCGGAGACACGAGGCAATGATTCTAGCACTCAAGCAAAAATAGCAGATTATAATTTCAACGTCAGCTCTTCTGAATTACTGGTTGTTCTAAGAGGAATGGTAGAAAAGGTATGATGGCCAAAATAAATAATATAGGATCCAAACAAAAGGAACCTAGAATTCTGGTGCGAATTTCACAATGATCATGGCGATAGAACAACAGATTGCAGGCTCTTGCAATGAGAAGTTGAATATCTACTGGAGCAAGGCTATCTCACTGATCTATTTAGTGAGTAAGAAAAATATTCTTACATGAAAAACAGGCAAAAACCACCAAAGCCTCTATCTCCAAAAAGAACGGTGAACGTCATAACGCGGGGGGTGGTGGGAGGAGGGGGGATGGGCGTTAATAGGTTAACATACACGGCTGCGAAAAGACATCAAAGGTCAATGTCACCCACCGAAAACGAGTTCGCGAAGTTTTGGATGGAGACAACATAGTGTTCAATGATGAAGACACGGATGGCTTGATGATTCTTCACCACGATGCACTGGTAATATCTTCACTTGTATGTGACACTAATGTTAAATGGGCTTTAATTAACCCACGTAGCTCAGTAAACATCATTTTACTGAGAGTGGTAAATGAAATGCTAGCGAATGATAGAATCATACCAAAAACACGATCATCATCTGGGTTCGATAATTCGAGCATTGTTATGAAAGGGGAAGTTGTATTAGTTACATTTGCAGAAGGTGTCGTCAAAGACATAAAGTTTCAGGTAATAGAGGTAGACATGGCCTATAATATAATCTTGGGTAGGCCATGAATTCATAATTATGTTTTTCCCGCCACGTTGCATCAAGTTATTATATTTCTATCATAGTAGGGGATCCAACAAATCCGGGGGGATCAACAGGTATCACGAAATATTAATTTAGTGGTGATCGCAAATACAACATCCAATGATGCAGATGAGAAATAGCAATTAAATAATTCAGTTGAGGAAAATTATGCTCATGTCCCAACTAAAAATCCACAAGGACAAACTGATATGGATTCAAGACCTGATATGATTCCATAACTAGAGGAAAACGAGAATATCAAATGCTGTAATATTATTTATCCACTGGCCTGACAGAAAAGTTTACATCAGAGCAAACTTGAGCGAGGAACTGAAAGGTAAATTAATTGAATTCTTACGTGCTAATTCAGATTGCTTTGCTTGGTCACATTCAAATATGACAAGTATACCACCAGAGGTAATGACTCATAAGCTGAATGAGGACCTGTTACATCCGTCTGTCAAACAGAAGAAAAGGAAGCTAGGAGCATTTAAAAATCGAGTAATCCAGGATGAGGTACAGAAATTTCTGAAAATTAGTTCAATACGAGAGGTAAAGTACCATGACTAGTTAGCATACTGTTGTTGTTCGAATGAAAAGTGGCGAGTTTTGTAGATTATACTAATTTAAATAAGACTTGCCCTAAAGATTCATTTCCTTTACCGCACATATATCAGTTAATAGATTCAACCGCAGGTCATGAACTTTTATATTATTTAGATGCTTATTCTGGTTATAATCAGATAAAAATAGACACTCTAGGTGAGGAAAAGACCTCATTTATCATAGACAGGGGGACTTATTGTTCTAAAGTCATGCCATTTGACTTGAAAAATACTGGAGCGACATATCAAAGATTGGTGACCAAAATGTTTCAAGAACACTTGAAAAAAATAATGGAGGTCTAAATAGATGATATGTTGCTCAAGTCAACACAGGCAGATAAATGCGCTTTTGGCATAGCTTCATGTAAATTTTTGGATTTTTTTTGTTTCTAATAAAGGTATTGAAGTAAATCCCGCGCAGATCAAAGCAATTGAAGAAATACCTTATGTACTCACGAGTGTAAATGCCTAGTTTTTGCTCTTGCTTTTTCTTCTGTATATTTTCTTTTTAGGTTATTATGTACATATTTGTAGGCATTAGAGTTATATTATAGCTAATAATTTACTAAGGGGGTTAAGGGGATTGGACTTGTGTTTATAGCCGAAATTGGACCAAGATCAGTGGCCCAAGAGTACCTGACTCGACCAGCTTTCAGGCCCCAATCCGACGCGCCAAAACGGCGTCGTTTTATATAAGTGAATCAGATTCAATCTCAGCCACCCATTTTGGTCTGATCAAACGGTCAACATTTAATCTTCACTCTAGTATTTAAAGCCACAAAACCTGAATTTTGCCCCCAAATGCTTCTCTCTCCTCCTATCTCTTTACTATCTCCTCTCTCAGAGCCTCCCGCCACTGCCACCTCTCTTTCGCTGCCGGTAATCGCTCCACAGCGGCGGACCAACCCCAATCACTACCAAAATCGCACCACACAATCCCGTGGACCTTCTATTTTCAAATATCCAACCCATATCCCTCAAGACCCGCTCAAATTCCATGATTCTTAGATCTAAGAAACCTTAGCCGCCGCCTTTTGTCCCAAAATCAAAGAACTCCGGCCACTACCACCCCACAACACATACATGAATGGTAGAGCTCCGCGACACCTACTATTTCCCTTGGTTTTCACCAGAAACTTTGTCCAAAATCCGGCGACCACCTCCGCCGGCCACCACTGCCGCTACCTCATCGCCGCTGAGCCTCTGTTCCAACAGGAGCACGACCTCGTAGCCTCTCTTTCTCTTTGACACAATGCTGGATTCAACTCTGTTTCGTCAGAGTTTGTGTTTTTTCGCATTTGTCATCGAGAAAAAGAGGCGTGGAGGTCGATCTCCATCTAGTTGTGTTGTACTACTGGTTTAAATCTCGAGCGTTTAGGTAAAATCCTAATCCTTCCTCTAAGTTTTTTATTTTCTGTTTTCTGTCGTTTGTTTGTAGTTCTGCTGTTGTTAATCTGTGATTCGTGTTAGTTTCAGTGACAATCATCTTAATACTTTCGAATCATGTATTAGTTAGTCGTTTACTCTGTCAGTACGTTTTTTTTTTTTTTTTTTTAGTCAATCAGTTTTGTTAATCACTTGTGAAATTCGATTAACTATTTGTAATTGGCGAAGTTCACTGATCTTCTGGTTTTGTGATTGATTTTGGTGTTTTGCTTTAGTTCGAATTTTGTTAGTGATCATTAGTTCGTGTTTAGTCTCCATTTTGATTTGGTGTTTCAGTCAACTCGATAGTTGTTTCACTATCAACATGTATTCTGTGTTGCCTTAGTCGTTAAGTTCCAATTCCATGTTAGTATTTCTAGTTTTGTCTCTATCTAAGTTAGCTAGTTTTGTTAATCACTTCACTGATAATACATGCTTTTTGCTTGGCTTTAATTGTTGAGTTCTGATTATCATAATTGTTAATAGTTTTAATTGGCGAAGTTCACTTATCTGATCTTGATATTGGATTAGNAACTCATACATGAATGGATAGAGCTCCACGACACCTACCATTTCCCCTTGGTTTTCACCAGAAACTTCGTCCAAAATCCGGCGACCGCTTCCGCCTGCCACCACTGCCGCTACCTCATCGCCGCTGAGACTCTGTTCCAACAGGAGCACGACCTCGTAGCCTCTCTTTCTCTTTGACACAATGCTGGATTCAACTCTGTTTCGTCAGAGTTTGTGTTTTTCCCCATTTGTCATCGAGAAAAAGAGGCGTGGAGGTCGATTCTCCGTCTAGTTGTATTGTAGTACTGGTTTAAATCTCGAGATTTTAGGTAACATCCTAATCCTTCCTCTAAGGTTTTGATTTTCTGTTTTTCTGTCGTTTGTTTGTAGTTCTGTTGTTGTTAATCCTGTGATTCGTTTTAGTTTCAGTAACAATCATCTTAATACTTTCGAATCATGTATTAGTTAGTCGTTTACTCTGTCATTACGTTTTTTTGTTGTTTTGTTTAGTCAATTAGTTTTGTTAATCACTTGTGAAATTCGATTACCTATTTGTAATTGGCAAAGTTCACTGATCTTCTGGTTTTGTGATTGATTTTGGTGTTTTGCTTTAGTTCGAAATTTGTTAGTGATCATTAAGTTCGTGTTTAGTCTCGATTTTGATTTGGTGTTTCAGTCAACTCGATAGTTGTTTCACTATCAACATGTATTCTGTGTTGCCTTAGTTGTTAAGTTCCAATTCCATGTTTGGTATTTCTAGTTTTGTCTCTATCTAAGTTAGCTAGTTTTGGTAATCACTTCACTGATAATACATGCTTTTTGCTTAACTTTAATTGTTGAGTTCTGATTATCATGATTGTTAATAGTTTAATTGGCGAAGTTCACTTATCCGATCTTGATATTGGATTAGTTTGAAGCAGTAGTTTAGTGTGGTATTGTTTTGTGAAAGCAGAAGGTACTTGAGTGTAGGGCCTTTGTTAGGCTCTGTCCACAGTTTGTAAAGCAATCTGTTCATTGGACAAAATTCTGGTTTTGGACAGATTTTTGCAAAAATAGATCATTTTGGACAGATTTTTGGCAAAATAAAATCTGTCCCTTGAGTCCTCCTCCTCTCCTATAAAGAAGACATCTTTACACACTGAAATTGAACACACAACTTGAGAGAAAAATACAACATCTGAATATCCTTGAGTAGGGAAAAATAGAGAGCTTTTGAGTGATTTTTGTTCTGAGTAAAACCTTATAAAAAACACTTAAGCTCTTGAAGCTAGTCTTGGATTTTTCTTTTCTAATGTCGAATAACTCTCTCCAAAAGTTTCCAGTAAAACGGGGGTCTCGATCACTGATAATATGCCTTGGTAAGCCCCAATACTTCACCACGTTCTTAAAGAATAGTTTGGCGGCTTCCTTGGCAGTGCAACCTGGTGAGGCGGGCATGAAGGTGGCATATTTGGAAAATCTATCCACCGCCACCATAATAGTACCATAACCGTCGGACTTCGGTAGGCAAGTGATAAAGTCCATAGTCACGCTCTCCCATGGATGTTCTGTAATTGGTAGTGGCTCCAAAAGTCCTCCGGGTTTTTGTTGCTCAACCTTGTCCTGTTGACAGACAAGACAAGTCTGCACATAACACTCTATGTCATCTCGCATGCGTGGCCAATAGTAGACTGACTCAACCAAGGCCTTAGTGCGATGTTGGCCTGGATGACCAACCCATATTGTGTCATGACTCTCCCTTATGATCCGCCGTCTAATGTCTCCAAACTTAGGCACGTAGACCCACCGACCTGTGGTAAGCAGTAGGCCATCTTCGACCCAAAAACGTCTCGTATTTTCCTAGTTGGCTAACTCGATAAGTTGTTTAGCTGCTGGATCATGCTGTCTTCGGCTCACCCCCTTCTGCAACGTGAACCTAGTAGTAGCCTTTGCGAAGATCCACCTTGGTAAAGTACTTGGCTTGCCCAAGTCTATCGAACAAGTAAGCAATGAGCGGGATCGGGTACTTATTCTTCACGGTGACCTTATTAAGTGCTTGGTAGTCTATGCACAAGCGCATCGATCCATCCTTCTTCTTTTGGAACAATATTGGTGCCCCAAAAGGTGCATTTGATGGGCGAATGTGACCAGCGTCTAGCAACTCTTTCAATTGTTTCCTGATCCTCTAGCTCGGACTGTGCCATACGATATGGGGCAAATGCGGGTGGCTTAGCCCCTGGCTCCAACTCAATCTTGCGATCCACCTCTCGCCTAGGAGGCAAGTTCTTAGGCAACTCCTCGAGCATGACATCTTTGTTTTCCTCAAGCAACCTTTCTATGCAAGGCGGCAATATCTCTTGAAAACTCTTGTCTTCCTCTAGACTTGCGATGGTTGCCACAAACGTCGGCTCCCCTTTCTTGATCCCCTTGACAACCTGCATGGCTGAAAGTTGTGCTTGGATTTGTCCGTGTGGCAGTCATCGTAGGTACCATACAAGATCCTTCTTGCTCCATAACCAAGACACGTTGGAGGTAGGGGTCGATCAAAGTATGACAATGTTTGAAGAACTCTTGCCCCAATATGATGTCAAAGGTATCCATAGCGGTTACGGTGAAGTTTGTCATACCTTTCCAAGTTCCCAATTTGACACCAACTCCATTAGCTACCCCACGAGCATTCTGTACCTCGGCATTTACGGTCTTGACGCGAGAGTTGGTTGGAGCAAGCTTTAATTCTAGTCTCTTTGCGGCAGCCTCAGTCACGAAATTTTGAGTTGCTCCAGTATCCACCATTGCACGAGTAGGCTTGTTGTTGATGGTGAGATCCACGTACTGATTGCCATTCTCGGTAGGTTGGATAGATTGCTTCGTGACAGCGCCGCATAATCCGATCATACCCAACTGTGTGGTTCTCGAACTCTCTCCTTGCGGCTGCTCCTTCCGTTCACGGACCATGGCACTGAGGCTCTTTAGGTCGGGACAATTCCTGAAGCTGTGCGGCCCTCCACATATGTAACATCCCTTCTTCTCGGCCTGCGCCTTCTTCTCGGCGTAGACCTGACGGCCACTCGACTTTCTGGAATCTTGAGTCTTGTTGTACTTTTGTTGTATCTCCTTGCCTTTGCCACGGTTTCCCCCACCTTTGACATTGCTAAACTTTGATTCTTTGCCTTTGCCTTTGTCGTGCTTGCCGTGCCTGAAATTCATCAATGATTCGGCCTCCACTATGGCTTGGTCTATATCTGTGACTTGCCGGCGTTACAACTTCTGCTTAGCCCAATTTTGTAACCCGTCCATGAAGTGGAACAACAAGTCATCATTGGTCAGGTTGGGGATTTGAAGCATAAGGGTAGTGAACTCCTTGACATAGACAGGTATGCTCCCTGTTTGCTTCAACTCCCTAAGCTTGCGTCTTGCCTCGTAGTAACGGCGAGCGAACCGGGAACAGCCCAGCCTTAGAATCGGGCGGCTCCGTCGTTCGAATTGTAGTCTGGAGAAGCGTCCTCAGCGGGGAACCGGGCCTAAGTCCCCTGGAAAGGGGCGCCATAGAGGGTGAGAGCCCCCTTGTGCCCGGCCCGGACCCTGTCGCACCACGAGCCGTTGTCTATGAGTCGGGTTGTTTGGGAATGCAGCCCAAATCGGGCGGTAAATTCCGTCCAAGGCTAACTACGGGCGAGAGACCGATAGCGAACAATTCAAGTTCTCTCTAATACAAAGCTTCCTTTAATAATTCTCTTGTGTTCTTTCTACCATTCTCTTAGCGATCTTGAGTGTAGTAAGGCTGACTTGGCATAGTAAAAACGTGAGCAAGTTCTGCAAGATCGTGAGCAAATTGTCAAGTGCCGCACTTTTACTTAGTTAACGACTATGGACATGATAACGTGGTATCAGAGCAAATGTTGCAACTAAGGGAATGGCGAACGACGGAGAAATTAATGCTGCCAATACCCAAGCCAACGTCATCCAAGATGTTGCTGGCAAGAATGGCCGTAACAAAAAGAGGAATGCCACTAACAAGAGCCAGGAGGTGCCACCCGAGGTTATGTCAAACAAAGGGCTTACATCCCAAGAATCATCTGCCACTGAGGCGAGCGAGGATGAAGTGGAGGCCCTGCCCGAGGATGTCTCGCTCAGTAAAGAGTGGGTGATGAAGATGAACGCGGGGATGGACGCCGTGGAGATATTTGGCTAATGCTTGGGAAAGGTGGAAGGCACCCTTAGCGTTCTTGAGGGGCACACTCTTGAAGAGATTGAGAGTATCCGAAATGACTTGGAGGGACGTACACAGACCGAGATGGAACTAAGGCAAACCGTCACTGCCTTAGAGTGCAGACTTATGGAGGCTTTGAGTACTATCGATGCTGTGAAGGCAAAGATTCCAAGGACTTTTGTAGCAAATCCATAGGGATCTAGGGTCTTCCAAAGGAAATGTCCATACTTTTCTAGAATCTTGTCACAAATGCTAGCTATCCTCCTATGTAAGCTTCCACGTGACTTTAATATATGCCAAATGGCACCTATGTGGCATGATGACATGGCGGGTCATCACACTTAACTCTATTATAATGTGTATATATAATTCCTTTGGATGTTCTGAATGCGAAATATTATACATTCATGTTTAGATATGTTTTAGACAGTATAGCTTGCTTTTTATCTGTCTGCAAATAAAGTTTAATTAATAGAAAGGGTTATGTGTAGACTTCTAATTGTGTATTGCGTATGGTGGCCCTTCATGCATCATAGGATTCTCCAGTTCAACTTTATGAAAGTTAATTTAGCACAGTAATTAAAAATGCATGGGATTCAGTGATTCATTTTAAGTTAGAAAAGGTGAAGTTTATTCATTAATTGAGTTGTAATCGTTTGAGCCGTTGTAAGTAGAGTTTTGCTTCATTGTGTTTTAGCTATTCTAGTTAATACTTTATTACACTTTCATTATTATTACGTTGTTTCTTTTTGGAATTGACTATTGAATTTCTAAGAATATTTGGCTAGTTCATAAATTCTGTCCACTCTTTTCATCTAAATAGTTGCTGGCCCATTTCTCCATTAGCAAGAAGTTGGCCATTTCTTTAAAATAGATAGAGTTTGTCAAACATTAATTTTTCTTGTTTTCCCTAAAAGATAAAATAAAAATTACATTTTTTGTCACTAATTAAATAATTTAATCACCTTTAATAATTAATGTAGAGTAACTGGTCGAATGTTGGCGTAAAACAATATATATGTGTGTGTGTTGTGTGTTGTGTGTGTGTGTGTGTGTGTGTGATATTAGTAAGTTAAGCAATTCTGCTAGGCCCATTTTATTGTGAACCAACAAGGCAGCTCATAAGCAAATAAGGTGGCCCAATACATTGAAAAGCCAATAAGCAAAAATGACCCAAGCTTCCAAGTGCTGGATTTTTTCTTTAACCAACTCCCATAACAATAAGATTTTCTTAATAATTAAAATAATTTAATAATATAATCACCCATAATTTTCTTTCTTAATAATATAAAACGCTAGGCAATTTTAGGCGTGTCTTCAAATGTAGATCATGCGTTCTTGCACGTTCCTTGGTTGATATCAATTAATAAACAATCATGAGTGCATTCTTGCTCCTTGACTGTGTAATAATAAGCCGTGTTTGATCAAGTGTTCATACTTGTTCCTTGGTTAAATGCACATCATCAAATAAAGACCTTGTGTGTTTTCACGCTCCTAGGCTAAAATTATTAAAATTCAATTATTAATTCTTAAATGACAATAGATGATAGTAATTTAAAAGTGACTGTGCTAGAATCACGAGATTCGATGAATGTTTTACATCTCCTCAGTTAATAGATTTTTTTATCTGGACTTTATTTTCGCATCAAATAATTACAAAAATCCAAAGGAGGTTCATGGCCGGCCCCTACGGAAGGAGGCCTTCTTCGCCTTCCACCTAAGCTGCGCAGGAAAGACCCACAGCCAATCCCAAGGTATGACCTCTTTGTCTTTATTTTTGGTGTAATTATTACCTCTTTTGATGCCTGCTCCAAAATGACCTTTTTTTTATTTCTCGTGACTCTTATCCCTTTTTTTTCCTTTACTTTTCAAGATTAGATAAGGTCTAAATCTGTAGGTGCCAAGGTGTAGAACATATTCCCCACATTTTTATTTCATTTTTCTTTCTTGCTTTTCTTTTCCCCATAAATATTACTTACTCCCTCGAGTCTCCTTGTTCATTGTCACTTTCCACATAATCCTCCCTTTCCTAATTTAAAATTCCAAAAATATCTCTACTAAATTTTGCAAAATCAAGATTATCTGAAATTCTTAAACCCCTCATGTTTGTCCAACAAGGATCAGAAGTGAATCAGATTGAGTTTAGAATTCAGCGGCGGATCCAGGATTTTAAGATCGTGAGTGCTTACTCTTTGGCCATATAAAAAAATTGATTCATGCAAGTATCGATCCCTAACAACTTCATATTTGTGCACTCTATTCTCACCTCTTAACCAAAGCATCCAAAAGAATTTTTGTTTAATGGGTGCTTATTAGTTCTTTATACTAGTATTCCCTTTATTTTTTATATAATTAAACAAAATTAGCGTCGGAGTTAATGGATGCTTCAGCACCCGGTATGATCAACGTAGATCCGCCTTTGGTTTAGATTAATTAAACTCAATCTACTGAGTTAATTTGTTTTAGTGAGTGTATTTGTCCTATCTTTTTCTTCTTTTCTACAAGGACTAAAAGTATATGGTGTTAATGTAAGAAATTGAAGATATTTTATAACATGGTGATGGTATTCATACTAAGTAGAGAGGATGAAATGAACGCCCAAGCAAAAATATTAGTAATAATCTGAAAGGAGAGATGGAAATTTGCTTGGATTAAAAGCTGTAAAATTACAACCGAATGATATTTCTGAAACCGTTTCTTCAATTTGAAATTGTGTCCACAAATAAGAGGGACAATGGAGGGGTCGTGTAGTGCTATAATTCCACTTATTTTGATATTATTTACCTTATTTGCTTGTCGTTTGGATGTTAATTTGTTCGATAATTGAGCTTAATAGAATTTATTTCATGTGTAGGAATACTTGGACATGAATTGAAGAAAAGTTGCAAGAAATGATACCTCAGAGCTACAAAAGGGAGCAATTACAGAAGACGTGCAAGGCAATGAAAAGTCATGACCATAAACACTGCAAGGCATTGTCCATGACACTGTCATTGCCGCCCCAAACAGTGCCTCGCGCAGAAATATTGGCGCCCCTGACAGTGCCTCGCACAATAATATTGGTGCCTCCGACATTGCCTCGCACCGATGATGCTATCCAAGCCATTTTTATTTTCTAATAATTTTTGGACATGTAGACCTTACCCTACCTTATAAATACATCCTAATCTTGGGTTTTTAGGGGGGGGGGGGGGGG
>MCJB01050392.1:25091-51410 GCA_002018475.1 Nicotiana obtusifolia
GGGGGGGGGGGGGGGAGGAACATGATTGGAGACGCAAAAGGCTATAGAACACTTGGAAACAACGAATCACAAGAATTTTCTCTTTTGTTCTTCCTTAATCTGTATTTTAGTGCGTTCAATTATTATTATGATTGTTAGTATGATTATGAGTAGCTGAACTCTCTAATCTAGGGTTTGATGGAACCTTTTGGAGGATGAATTCTTGTTACGTTTTAATATAATTTTGTCTTTGAATATCCATACTTGTTCAACTACATGTTTGTTGATGTCGATTGGATGATCATCAATTGATTGTGCCCATTTATTATGTATTGCTTGAGAAAGAGTGCATATTTAGGTTCTTTTCGAACAACGTCATTTCTAAGGTATATGAGAGACCAATACGACTGCTTTAAAAGCAGAATTAGAGATAACAAAACTTTGACGTGATCATATTGAGTGGTGAAAAAGTGCGAGCTAGCGTAATTTGAAAGAATATAACTAGTACATTATTTTAGTTGCTCGAGAGAGAACTACGATAAGTTAAGTGCTCATGATCAGTCAAGTGCTATTATTTTTTTGGTGCGACTTCAAATTTAATCGGTTCCATACGAATATAAAATATCGAGTAAAATATCAAATAATATATTAGCTACTGTGTGGAGTTTTCACTTTTATAAGTACACCAGCATGGAGCAAAAAGGTCTTGCTTGATATAATATAATATAAGCGGATGAGTGTGCATTGGATTTTGCAGTGCACAATATAATTAAGGAAATGATATTTTCTGACGGATTGATAACGTAATAATTGCTTCCTAGAAGTGGTATAAATTAAAATATAATGTAGCAGGTGTAGAAATATTTGTAAGATTATATTACTTGATATGTAGATACAGGAAAAAAGAACTGATAAACATTGACAACCTAACAAATATAATAACTAATATGATATCATAAGTTACGATAAGATGTGAGGCGGTGTTAATAATAGGCTGATTTTTGAATTTAATTTCAAGTTGAGTAGAATTAAGATAGAATATCTGAAGTGTAAGTTCAACGATGCGTCAGAAAAAGCGCACATGGACGTAAGGCTTAACTTACAAGTGATCCCGAAGAGAGGAAGTTTCAAGTACCTAGGGTCAATTATCTAGGAGGGGTGGGGAGATGGAAGAGGATGTCACGCGCCGTATAGGAGGGGTGGATGAAATGGAGATTAGCATCTGGAGTCCTATGTAACAAGAAAGTGCCACTGAAACTTAAAGGCAAGTTCTATAGAGCGGTGGCTAGACCGGTCATATTTTATGGGGCTGAGTGTTAGGCAGCCAAGAATTCTCATATTCAGAAGATAAAAGTAGCATAAATGAGGATGTTGAGATGGATGTGCTTGCACACTAGGTTGGATAAGATTAGGAATGAAGATATTTAGAAGAAGATGGGTGTGTCTCCCATGGACAACAAGATGCGGGAAGCGAGGCTTATTAGGTTGCGCAAGAGCGAAGGAGAAGCCTAGATGCCCCGATTAGGAGGTGCGAGTAGTTTGAGAAGAGGTAGAGGGCGGCCTAAAAAGTATGAGGTGGGGTGATCAGGCAAGACATTGCGCGACTTCAGATTTCCGGAGACATCGCTCTTGATAAGAAGGTGTGTAGGTCGAGCATTAGGGTTGTAGTTTATGAGGGAGTCGCGCGTTTTTCTACTTTGTACCGGGGGCAGAGTTGGGCTGAGAGTGTTCCGCCTTGGGATGTTAGTAGTTTGTGTAGTTTTTACACTATTTTCCCATTTTTCGTAGTTCTACGACATTATCACTGGTTATTGTTATTGTTTTTTCATTTATTTTCTATCTCTTACGATGCTGATATTATTTTTCTTGCTTTTGTTATTGTCACTGATTTATTATTTATTTTCGTCTTCTTGAGTCGAAGGACTTTTCGGAAATAGTCTTTCTATCCCTCTAGGATAGGGATAAAGTCTGCGTATACTCTACCCTCCCCATACCTTACTTATATAATTTTATTGAGTTGTTATTGTATGATATCACAAATTAAAACACAAAAGTATACTGATTTTATATTAGAAGAGTATAATTTAAATCCAAATGGATATTGTAAAGCACGGTTTTCTTTCCAGGGAAATTCACTAGTAGTTAATTATACTTTCTCAGAATTTGATCTTGGAAAATTTTTAAGCCAGTGATGGTCTCTTCACGCTCATTTGACCAAATTTGCATTACACGTCTAAGAGTCAATTAGAAACACAGTAGTAAGTCAAACACACACACACACACATATATATATATATATACATATATATATATATATATATATATATATATATATTATTTGCAACGAAAGTTCTTCGAGAAGATGACAGCATATTTTAATCCAAAGTGTTAGGAAGAGCAAAGACCCGAAGCTTTTCAATTGCAAAAGAAGCTGACAGTCGTCAAAGACGGACTCAGAATTTGAACACAAGGCACCATTATTTATAACGTAAATATAAAAATAACATTAATTACAATAAAGTTTAGCGTACAAGTCTTTAAAAATTTAGTGATTATGAGTTTCTGATCGAAAGAATATTCAAAAAATAAAAAACTTAAATAAAATCATGACTAACAAAAGTCGGTAAACAGTCCAAAAAGTTTCAATCGAAATCCCAAATGTTAAAGGGAGAAGGATTTTAGTTGTCTTTATATTTTTTTAACGAAATAATAATAAAAATTGATTAGAGATAAATATTATTGACCAATGAAACTAGTTAATGAATTATTCTATCTCCCTTTCCTACTGTCTTAAATTATTATTTTTATGTCTCTTTATTAATTTTTTAAAGTGTAGAAAAATGTATCTCCAACAGCGTTTTTGAGTATTTTGTACAGAAAAATATTGGATGTCGATCCTGGGTCTAGTAGTGAGGGATTGGGACTAAATCTCCCCGCTAACACTTTTTCAGATATTCCCCTTCCAAGGACGCTTTCTCGAGCCTTTTTCCCTCATTCCTTTTGGTTTGGGGAGGACAAGTACTTCGTCTCGAGTAGGACACCGGTGATCTCTATATTCACCTATGTAATTTCGAAATCTGCTTTCAAGCAGCTCCGTTTTCTAGCCGCAGAACCAGTGCAACCAACGGGTGTTCCTTCGGAGGCACAATAAAATTATTATAGTGGTCCTCGACGTATATACAGTAATATATACATGGTTTTTCGGGTGCCAATGACCCCTCACCTCTCCACGTGGGTCCGCCCCTGATCGTCACAGCAGCAATAATAACAACAAATTATTATTATAATAATAATATATTGAAAGAAACACCATAATCTATATTTTATGACATAGAAAAGATCTAGGTAAGCAGATAGCGGGTGCTCGATAGTATATGGGTTAAAAATTATCTTTGATATGATTAAAGTGTACAACATTAAGAAGACCTTCACGGGTTGCCACATGTCAGCAGTGCGACTTAGATAAAGACCTATCAAAGGTCGAAGTGGTCTCTTAAGAGGTGAAGGCCGGGACCGGTGAGTCGTTGAAGATCAAGGTCGAGGAGTCACTGTAGATCAAAGTCGAGACCGAGCATTCGCCTTAGACAGGATAATAACGGCTAGTTTTATGATAAGACACTAAAGAGAATATTCTCTACTTGTACTACTTGTGTTTTTAGGTATATGTTCCCTATAAATAGAAAGAGATAAAACTATAGGGGACATAAGATATTTACTTGTAAGAAAAGACATTGACTTTCGATATTGAATTTGGCCTTATTGCAAACATACAATAAATACCTTTTTTCTAAGATTCGTGTCTAACTTTTCAACCGATCCAAGAACAATCACAACATTCGAAGGCTTAGCGATCATTCATCATTGCCAGAAAGAATATCCATAGATCTCACCCCTTTTCGGGTTACTCACACGTTCTTATCTACTTAAATGTCATTTATTGATATTTATTGTTATCCCTCTTTTTTTTGGGTAATTGAATATTATTAATGTTGTCAATATTTATTGCTATTCGGATAATCTACATATCATCTTATTACAATATCAGTTAGTGTATCATTTGGACATTAATATTGGCTAAGATTAACTCTATTTTATTAATCTAACTTGTCAAGCCCAGATCTAAATTGTGGGTTAGTCCAAGAAAATACGAGAATTATGAAACGTTGGGCGATGACGTGACATCCACTGCCTCCAGACGCGAGAGGTCGCCTCCCCCCTTTATAGCACAACAAAACCCAATGAAAAAGGGGCAACTACGTCCACAGGAGAAGGGACGCCACCGGCCATGAAAAAACTCCTTAAAACATGGTTGACTGATATATTAGTAAGCATGCTCAAACAAACAAGTTCCATGCACGACTATAGAAACCGAAAGAGCATATATAGTACAACGAGGAGACAAACATGGCGACCAACCTGACCCTCTAACGTCAGGTATAATTCACAATATTACTAACAGTTTAGGTGACGACATCCTCGCCGCTAATCTGAAGAGAATAGAAGAACTGGAGAATGAGAAGAAAAAAAATGCTTAAAGATCAAATGAAAGAACACCAAGAACGAGTCGACAAGATGTCAAGCGCCCCTAAACTACTGCCGAACGAGTCGAACAACGCTCTAGAACTCAAAATGGTCGTCAAGTCGTTACAAGGGTATTGCAACAAAGTCATAGTATCTTGTTCTCGGTAATACGAGTATCAATTTTATTGGTGGTCTTGCTTGAATTGAAACAACGTCATAAATATATTTTACACAACCAATACAATTTAACTAATTATAAAATATTATTTGCATGATATTCTAGATTATCGACTTACTTAACATTGATGGCACATATAATTGACTTTAAATGAACCGATGATAGAGTAAAGATATTATTTCATTCGTCTCAACTTATTTGTTTTATTTAATTTTTACACGGACCTTAAGAAACACTAATTAGAAGGAATTTTTAATTATTTCACGCTTATTTATGTCTTAAGATATAATCTCTTTTTATTAAATATTTATTTTATTTATATGTCATCTCCATCTTCAAGAACAATTACTACTAAAAATAAAAATGAGGAAAAAATAATAAATTCTGTCATTTACAATGACAAATAATTTGAGATAACTAACTTTACGATAGATTACTCCTTTTCAAGTCAAAACATTAGCCTAAACTTTCCTGGAGACTACGTACTAACTTCCATGCATTTTCATGTAACTGACATTTCAAAAACTTGAAACGACTTGAATCAGTTGAAGAGACCAACACTAAATTTCCTGTAAAGAAATCAGTACCAATTAGTTGTTAGGATCGATTTGCACAACACTCTTGATTTTACGAAGATGGAAGAAGAAAGGGCTGGAAGAGGAAAGAGAGAGAAGAGATAAGAGAGGCAATTTCGTATGAGGAGAGAGAGAGAAAATATCGTGGTAACACCCGTGGGCAACTTCCACGGCGGTGAGGTATATATTAATAATATTGAGTATTTACAATTACAGAGTATAAATGGAGAATAAGTAATACAGCCTAAAATTTGGGTTGAACCGCGGAAGCAGTTTACATATTAATCAGGCTCCACTCCTAACACTAATATGAGTTGTAGAAGCAAATTTCTAAAGGCCCAACTTGGTTGTTGAATTTGAATCGAAATGAATTTTGTTTTGAACTTTTAAAATGATAAATAATTTAATATAATTATTTTTAAAAATTACGACAGATAAAATGAGACATGAGAGATTATTCTTTTTAAGTCAAAACATTAGCCTAAACTTTCCTGGAGACTATATACTAACTTCCATACATTTTCATGTAAAGAAATCAGTACCAACTAATAGGTGTAGAAGCAAATTTTTAAAGGACCACCTTTGGTTGTTGAGTAAGAAAACACTAATAAATGTATTCCAATATTACTCATAAAATAGCAAGTTCATTTCAAGTCAATGGGGGGTCCTCATTCAGCAGCCAGGGAAATCACTACATAGATTGTAACAACCATTAACATGTCTGCTACTGGTGCGGATCTAGAGGAATACGGTCGAATTTATTTGAATTCAGTACTTTTAACACAAAATTTAAATTTATATAAAATTTTATTAAAATTTTCATAAATAATAATTATGAACTTATAAGTTTTAAAATATAAAAAAATTTAATGATTGAAATCATAGAATTTAAGTCCTAGATTTATAGGCTAAGCTACCTTATAGTAAAGGATGTCAATTGACACCCTTTCACTGGAACTATATAGGTAGAATTTTTTTTTTTATATATATATGTTATATGTTGAATTTTATTAATGTTTTTTTGTGATATTTACTTTTATATATTTTGACTCTCTTTAGGGGTCGTTTGGTAGGCCGTATTAAGTAAAAATAATCTCCTTATAAAAATTTAATCCGTCTAATACCATGTTTGGTTGGTCAATTCAATTTACTCCTACCTAATACATGGATTAGTTATACCTCATATGAGAGATTAACTAATACCAAGGAAAGCAAATGATTACTAATCCCTGAATTAACTATATATGGATAAGACTTAAAATTACTAAATCCAGACTTATACATTGCATAATTAATTTTTAATACAATGAACCAAACACTTGATAAAAAATAATCCCAGCACTACAATCCCTGCATTACTTGTGTTCGTACTAAACGACCCCTTAATGTAAAAATCCTAGCTTCTTAGATTCATCTCTAGTTAGTAAACAATAATAATAAACTCGGTGTATTCTCACAAGTCGGGCCTGGAAATCCGTCGTTAGCTAGTACTTAATTTAATAAAAATATCCAACTTATTACAAAAAAATAAAACATAAAAATAGAGTTTCTAAGCACTAATGTTGCTTCTTCTTCCCCACTTACTAGTTTGTCATTATTACAGATACATGCCACTGTTACCACCTCTATATATAGCTTTTAAGTTTCAGTAGTTGGAATTCATCTACCAAGAAATATTTCTTCTTTGTATCTCAATTAATCACTAATATTAAACTTCCATTCTTGATTATCATCTTCATTAATGGATTCAAAGCAATCATCAAAATTAGTGTTCACAGTAAGGAGACAAAAGCCAGAGCTAATAGCTCCGGCAAAACCAACTCCACGTGAAACTAAGTTTCTTTCTGATATTGATGATCAAGAAGGTCTTCGATTTCAAATTCCTGTTATTCATTTTACGGTAAGGATTCTGCTATGGGAGGGAAAGATCCTGTAAAGGTAATTAAAAAGGCTATAGCTGAAACACTTACGTTTTACTATCCGTTTGCTGGCCGTCTCCGGGAAGGAAATGACCGGAAACTGATGGTGGATTGTACCGGCGAAGGGATTATGTTTGTCGAAGCGGATGCTGATGTTACACTTGAGCAATTTGGAGATGAACTTCAGCCTCCATTTCCATGCTTAGAAGAACTTCTTTATGATGTTCCTGATTCTGCTGGAGTTCTTAATTGCCCTTTGCTTCTTATTCAGGTTCATTATCTCTAAAACTTCTTTTTTGGTTACTAATTAGATGGTGGAATAATAATCTCAGTATAAATTATCCCACGATAAAATAGTAAAATTGACTTAATTGATTTAATTTGATTCCAACATTTTAAGAACCGGCTTACTTGGTTTGGTTTCTTTTGAGGATAAAACCTATTCAAACCGAACCGTAAACACCCCTACTTATACCATTAAAGCATTCATGGATAGCGAGAAAAAAGTTGAGCATGGTTCTGGGCAGCCTTATAACAACGAGTTTGATAGAACTCAGTAGCTTTGAACCAAATTATGTATTTTTATTTAAAAAAATCATTAAATATGTATAAGTAATATATCCCCGACACAGTAAATAAAAAGAATATTAGTGCAAAACACATAAATTAAAAATCATAGCTCTGATGGTAGAACTTTTGGTTCCACTAAATGCAACTACATTTAAAGTACGATCATTGAAAGCTATTGCTCCTTCATTTAACAAAGAAATTATTATGGTTTGACTAATTTTCCATCTCTCTACATAAGGCTGTATAATTGCATCTTTGAAAAGAAAATGGAGTAACTGATATATCAATTATATGCAGGTAACTCGTCTAAGATGTGGTGGTTTTATCTTCGCGCTAAGATTAAACCACTCAATGAGTGATGCACCAGGTCTTGTCCAATTCATGACCGCAGTGGGTGAAATGGCACGCGGTGCATCTGCTCCATCTATACTTCCAGTCTGGTGTCGAGAATTGCTAAATGCAAGAAATCCACCCCAAGTGACATGTACACATCACGAATACGATGAAGTACCCGATACAAAGGGTACAATTATCCCCTTAGACGACATGGTTCACAAGTCTTTCTTTTTTGGCCCTTCTGAGGTCTCAGCACTTCGCCAATTTGTCCCTCATCACTTGCGTAAGTGTTCCACTTTTGAACTGCTCACAGCAGTCCTTTGGCGTTGTCGAACAATGTCCCTAAAACCTGATCCAGAAGAGGAAGTTCGTGTTCTTTGCATTGTCAATGCACGATCCAGGTTCAATCCTCCTTTGCCTACTGGCTACTACGGCAACGCCTTTGCATTCCCTGTAGCAGTCACAAGTGCGGGTAAACTGAGCAAAAATCCACTAGGATATGCACTTGAGTTAGTGAAGAAAACAAAGTCGGATGTGACAGAAGAATATATGCAATCAGTGGCAGATTTAATGGTGTTAAAAGGCAGACCCCATTTTACAGTGGTGAGGACTTATCTTGTATCAGATGTGACTAGAGCTGGATTTGGAGAAGTGGATTTTGGATGGGGAAAAGCAGTTTATGGTGGACCAGCTAAAGGTGGAGTAGGTGCAATTCCTGGTGTGGCTAGTTTTTATATACCATTCAAAAACAAGAAAGGTGAGAATGGAATAGTGGTTCCCATTTGTTTGCCTGGTTTTGCAATGGAAACATTCATCAAAGAACTTGATGGTATGTTGAAAGGTGATGCTCCATTAGCCAACTCAAACTATGCCATTATCAGACCTGCCCTTTGAGATATTAATTATGTCGAACACTTTTCTTTAATACCATATGGTGGATCCTAGATTTTTAGACGATTAAAGGCCATAGAGTTTGTCTTAAGTGCCATATACTCTGTAATTTCGTTCCATTTTTGTGTGTATGTAGTTTCAAATGTTGTAAGTTTGGTCTTTTATCACATGTAATTTCAAATGTTGCAAGTGTGTAGGCTTGTTAACTTGATTGTATGAGGCCGTTACTTCAACCAACATCTAAAGGTCGTAGACAATAACATCTTACGTGACGTGAATCCAAAGTGTGTACCAATAGAAAAAATAATAACTAAGCAAAAGATAAAAGAAAATTCAATCATATATATATATAGTTCAAGTTCAATTAAAAGGAATTTGCAACATGAAGTTTTTTATTTATAATTTACTTTTTCATTAATTTGAGGTAAAGTTATAAATCACATTTTTGTCATGAATTTATCCACTTAATTTTACTACTTACAATTATTTCCTAACAAATTTAACATTTTTATTAAAGAAAATACTAGAATTCGTGCCCGCGCGTTGCGTGAAAAATATTAAATATATTTGTTCATAAGAAAATGTTACTTGAAAAACACAATAGACACAAAGGAGCATGAAAATGTTATTATTTGTTAAAAATAAAAATACATTGGATACTCATATATTGAAGTCGTGAGGAGATGAACATATACATTGAAAAACAGCTATTAAGGAAGATAATGGAAATTGGAACCTTAGATTATTGGCAATATTCAGATTCTAAGACATATGTATTCTACTTGCGTAGAGAGAACACCACTTTTCTTTTAACGGGAAACGCGATTATTGCCATTAGAAGACTTTGGTTGGCTAAGGAGAAAGGGTGTTTGTTGGCATACCATTTCTGGACGTGGGAATTAGGACTGTTTCAAAAAGGCAACAACATATACAAAATTTGGTACACAATTACAACGTTTATGTTAAATTCAAAACACAAAATATTTCTTTGAATTGGTACCAAAGCATCAAGCATTGAGCGAAAGATCTTTGATGGTCCGCGATTAAAAAATAATAAAATATTTGTTTAACACAAAATATCACATATTTTGAGAGTTGAGACTGCATAGATTGCAATTATTGTAATGCTTCTCCATCATCATCGCCCAAAGAATTGAAAAACAATATTGAAGGAATAATTAGCAATGTGATAAGAAAATCGCATAAAATAAGCTCCAAGATTATTAAGTTCAAGACCACTTGCCACAACATGAGGTCCTTCTCCTTTAGAGTAGTTGACAGAATTAATTGTAGCTGCTCAAGGTACATTTAGAAAGACTACTTGAAATTGTAGACTTTGACTGCGCCTAAACTTCTGATAGCAACTTAAAAGCAAATTGAGATTACTAATGACGGATGGAGGTTGAGGGTAGAACATGTTCGGTGCCTCGCCCTTGTCTCCTTCACCGTAGACTGAAAATGATGGAAATCCTATCGATAAAGAAGCTCTCATAAAAAAAGACCTGAACTAACTACTCGCTCAATGCGCATTGAAATTCTAATGAATGCCCTTATTTAGCATCTTTGAGATCCTTATCCTTAGCGGAATGTTTGTCATCAATGGAACTCCTAACTAAGGCCAATATTGAACTTAGCTCTTCAAAAGTTGGCATTTCAAAATATATCACCTCAGTTCCAAGAGTTGAAGAGAATAAACATTGAATAGAGAGAAACTTTCAAATTTCTCTTTTTACAATTCTCTGGACATTCCATGAAGCAATCAGGTAGACCTTCATTTTTGTTGTTTATGAAAGATATCCTCTTGGCAGAAGCTGATATTTTAATACGTGATATCTCAGTCAACCCAATTCCAACTTGAATAAGAGAATTGTGTTCATTCCCAGAGGAATTAGCTATCCATATAGCAACATCATGAACCATGTCATGCATCTTCACAGAATCAAACTTATTTTTCCTGATTACTTTGGCATTTTGGATCAGGGAGGCAAAATTGAATTACGGAAAGTCTGTATCTGCAAGGAAGTCTCGGGGCTCCCAAGTACACGTAGGCAGCGCTGCGCCGTCTGTTGTACCGTTTTAGAGAATTTGAGCCTACCTAATTCAATGCTAGGTAACCAAGTTAGTACATCTTTGAATAGGTAGCCCGGTTAACCGGACAAGCTGGAGGGACTTCCTGCTCTAACGGAATTACTTTGGTGTTTAGATCCTTTCTACAACCCGCAAAAAGTATGGAAATGGAATTTCTCAATCTTTGGAATACACCATGGTAGCTTGATATGAAAATCAAGCTATAACTCTGCAGAACTGCAATCAAAAACAAAAATAGAAGAGTTAAATAAAGGATATTACGCTGCAAAAAAGACCAGCAAAATAAAAAAAATTCAGTCAGAACTTGCAAAGCTGTGAAAAGCAAAATGACAGAAATTCAAAACTGAGTTCACAAGAATATCTACATAAATCTACTGAGAGCCACAAGAGTCCGGGGCCGGGGTAGAGGGCGAGGACGTCTACATGGTGCAGCCAAAGCACCCGCACTAGCTGCTACAAAAGAGCCACCAGTAGCTCCAGTTGGAGGGCAGGCATCTGAGACGCCTCTTACTGCACCAGCCCTTCAGGAGACTCTCGCCCAGTTTCTGAGCATATTAGGCACTTTGGCTCAAACAAGGTTGATACCACTCGCTCATGTCACATCTCAGATCGGAGAAGGAGCACTGACTCCTGCTGCCCGTACCCAAAGCGGGTCCAGAACGACCAAGTTCCAAAAGGTTTTAAGTCACTTTGCTTAACTATATATAAATACATATTTATTATCAAGAAGTTAGAACACTCTTGATCTTCTATTCCTTTGGAATAATCTGCGTGAGTTTATGAAACAGAGGCCCTTTTTTATTTTATTTGAATGGTAAGCCAAACTCTTTCTCTATTCTAAAAGATGCCAACGGTTGAAAGACAAAATCAAATGGGAATCGGTAGCAACTATTTTAAGCATTATTGACTAATGTGAAAGATCACATCCCTTCAAATAAATTTGGTATTTATTTAAAAATTTTGGTATAAATAAAATATTTAAATTATTTAGAAGGGCATTTAGGTAATTTAATTTTTTGATTAAGAGCTTCCTGCTTTTATAATAATATAGATAAATAGATTAAAGGGTCATTTAGTTTGCGAATAAGTTATGCAAGGTTTACAATGTGCAAATTCATAATATTAAAGTCGTAATGTAGAGATTATATCTTGTTACATACTTTCAAAGAAAATGAGGAAGTAAATTCGATGAGGAGTATTAGAAAAAAATTGGTTCATGCAAGAATCGTTCCCTAACCACTTTATATTTGTGCACTCTATTCTCACCTCTTAACCAAAGCACCCATAAATTTTTTTGTTTAATGGGTGCTTGCTAGTTCTTTATATCAATATTCCTTATAATTTTTATATAATTGTACAGAGTTTGCGTCGGAATTAATGGGTGCTTTAGCACCCGGTACGTAGAAGGTGGATCCGCCCCGACTAACACTCATATTCTTATTCCACACTCAACTCTACATAAAATAATGTTTGTGATTAAATTTGCGACAGTACTATATCTATACTCCAACCAAGAAAAACTGAAAAAGAAAAAGAGTAAATTGCTTTGGGATAGCGTCCCAAATTCAAAATTTCAGAAGGTGGGAAAACTTAAATCACTTTCGCAGATCCGGCCGACAATCAGAAGCTCCTTCTCCACACCCCCTCCCCCTCACCGGAAACATCCACCGGCGCACACTTTCAAAATTACACCACATACCACTTCTCCGGTTTACTTCCGGTGACCGTAAAGTCCACTAGTTCTGTAAACTGACAACAGCAATGGCCGAAACCCTAAGCCCTAATACCAAACAGAAAGGCCCATTTTCTCCGACAAAATTTGTCTTGGGCTCCAATGATGACAAGTTAGAACGTGCTCGAGCACGCGCCGCCCGTGCTGCCGTCATCCGTCGGAAACCTCCCCCTGTCCCGCCTCCATCATCTACTTGCCTTGACGAGCAGCAGATTCTCGAACTCTTCCAGAATTGCATCAAGCTCGCCAGTGAAAATGTCTCACTTCTACTAAGTTTTGTTCACTTTTTCTTATAGATGAATATTCATTTGATTATATCTGCTTGGAAACAGAAAATTAATCAGAAGAATACTTGGGAGCTAGGTTTGATTGATCATCTATGCGAAATCGTTAAAGTTGAACAAGAGAATGATTCTGAGACCAACTTTCAGAAGGTAGCTTTTTGATCTTATCTCGCAGACACAATCTTTTGATTTCTGGTTATACTCTGTGTGTGTGTTGGGGGTTGGGGGCGGGGGGAAGGTTCAAACTTAAGTATGACTGTACACTTAGTTAGATATGTTTCTACGATGTTCCATTGAATTTCGTGCACGAACAATGGCAATGGTCGATGGATATGATGCCATCCTATTGCACTTTGTAACATATAAAATGCAAACCACAGTGCGCTAACCTTAAAATCATAACTTTCTCATGTTGCAGGCACAAACATACTATGTTGACATGTTTGTTTGCTATTTGTGATTTTATGAATTTAGGCTAGTTGTACTCTTGAGGCTGGCGTTAAGATTTACTCAATGAGGGTCGACTCAGTACATTCAGAGGCATATAAAGTTCTTGGAGGAATCAATCGTGTTGGTAAAGGAAATGATCAAGGTATGTTTTGTTATCAGGTTTCTAGCAGGGTACTGCCTTGTAAGAATAGTTCTACGTCATTGGTTGCTTTCTTTATGCTTAATTTTTTTTTAATGTTTGTTATTTTTTCAAATACGTTCTCTTTCTAGTTTGAATCTTTCCTGAAGAATACTTCGTGAATCAAAATTTATTTCCTCTTTTATCTTCTCTTTTTAATCCTGTGCCTTATCATGCCAAGGCATTCAAAATTGGAATGACTCTATCTTTTTTATCTAATTATTTTATGTTTCCAAACCTTTCTTGACATTGCTCTCTCTCTCTCTCTCGCTCTCTCTTTCTCTCCCTATTTGCCTTCTTCTTAGGTTTGTGCTGAATGTTTGCGGAGTCATGTAGATGCTTGGTGCATTTATTCTTCTATCTTTTAATATTTTGCTTGTATACCAGATCCTGTTGTAGAGGATGCCAATGCTGAAAATGACCAGGAGGAAGGTCATCCCAGAGAAGAGCAGGAAAAAAAGGTTAATACTTAACATTCTTCCTCTCTTTATGACAAACGCAAAATGATTCTTGTTCCTAAACTAATTTGAGTGTCAATTGCAGTTATCACCTTTATCAACACTAGAGTCATCATTCGAGTCTATCAGTGTGAAAAAATTTGATGGTATACATGCTTCTTATCTTTGATATTTTTATTCTTTGGCCGAATTTATCTTTTTCACTTTATAAACGGTTAATTTATCTATTTTGCAGCCGCTTTTGCTGTTGACCCTCTTTATCAGCAGACATCAGCTCAGTTTGATGAAGGTGGTGCAAAGGGTCTTTTGTTGAATAACCTAGGAATCTATGGTACTTGCAGTGTCCTTTTCGATTCATGCGAGATACCTGGGAAGTCAATACCAGAAGCAATTCGGAATAATAGAACAGATTCCATTGATATATGTTTTGCTAAAGGTTTGTGGCTTTGAATTATACGTGGTTTTGGGTTCTTTTTGTATTTAGATGCTGGAAGATCCATTGTGTGTGGGCCACTATCAATTGATTGTTATAAACTTTTTCTGTTAGTATAGATTGTGTTGAAGAAATGGTATTGAATATGCCCAAGAAGGACGAGATATCACCGAGTCTGAGGCATATGATTTGTCAATTCAGTGGAGAGATGCAGGTGCCAGCTGAAACAGATTTTTCTGGCCAGCTTTCACCAGAACAAACTTCTGAATCGTTTGGCCTAGATGTGGATGATGATGGTGCATTTGACAATTGTGGAGCCTGGCCAATGGATCATGATGATGGAATAGATGTGGCAGAGCGAGGCTCTCATGGTGTTGATCAAATTTCATCAAGCCAACAGGAGGTGGCAAGCACACTTTTTGTTGCTATGCCTTTCAACACTAATTTGTAGTTGAGGCCTTTGAAAAGAGAACTATTGAAATCTGGTATTTCTTTGGGCTTTGTCTTGCAGGGCAGTGAACCGTTTACTTTTCCCGATGCTGAGGATGATGACAGATCTGAGAGAGTTGATGATTACTTGTTTTTAAGTTTAGGATTTTCTTCGAAGCACAATTCCTGGGCTGGTCCTGATCATTGGAAGTATCGGAAGGTGAAAGGTAAGCTTTTTTAGGACTTCCAAATACAATTTTAACCTTTTCATCTCTCCTATCATGGTAGAAAGTTTAAGTTTCTTCGGTGTTTAATAACTCATCACAGTCTCAAAGGAGCCTTGCGAGGAAGATGGATCACCAGTAAAGACTAAGAAAACAAAGAACAGAAAAGCAGAACCTGAAATTTCTTTCACAAAAGCATTGGACACTGATCTATCGCATGTCTTTGCTCCTCCAAAGAATCCCAAGTTACTACTCCTTCCAGCAAATAGAACACCGTGTAACAGGTTACTTCCAGAAGATTGTCATTATCAACCTGAGAATCTTGTGAAGCTGTTTCTCCGACCCAATGTCACGGTAAACTCTAGTTACTTTGATGAGTTTGTTATCTGCTGATTACCTTAAAAATATTCTGACTGCCTATATTCTCTTGCCTTAGTGCCTCGGAAGGAAAGGAAAGAAAGTACCAGGTGAGATAACTTTTATGCCCATCTGCTGTTGTTAAACTCTTTTTCTTTGATATAATTAAGGACATGTATAACATATATGGTAATAGATTCTCTTGCAGCGGATTGATTTCATACTGCAAATGTTGAGTCTTGATTGAGATACTGTCACGACCCAAAATCCCTAGTGCCGTGATGGCGCCTATCATGGTACTAGGCAAGTCGACAACTCACACATACCAACATCTTGAAATTCAAAATATACGGAAATAAGCTTAAGATAGTTAAAGTCTCATAAAACAGAATGAAAACGTCACAGCTCAATACAGAATTTTCCAAAACCCTGGTGTCATTGAGTACACGAGTATTTATACAAATACATAATCTGGTACACTGTCTAAGAAAATAGAACTGAATAAGTAAAACTGAGGAATAGGGGAGGAGAGTCAAGGTCTGCAAATGCCAAGGAAGGTACCTCGATAGTCTCCGAATGGCTGAAAACTCTAAGATCAACAACCACCGTGTTCGGAAACAATTGGATCTGCACACGAAGTGCAGGGTGTAGCATGAGTACAACCAACTCAATAAGTAACAAGTCTAACTTTTGGACTGAAAGCAGTGACGGATCCGAACAATACGGTCCAAGTACATAATTAAACAGTACGGAAATTTACAGAACATATGACAGTAATATCTCAGAGAAACTCATAATTTGTTGGTACCAGTACAGGAATGTAGACATGTTTTCAGGTTTAGCAATTAAACTCAAAACAAATAAAATATGTCAAGTCTGAATGATATGAGGAACATGACATATCTATATCTGCAAGCCAATATACACGTCGTATGTGATGCAACACAATGAAAGCCTTGCGTGCTCACACTCTCGCGGTACTCAACCTGACTCTCTTAGTTCTCACTCATCACTCTCAATCATTGCACTGTATAAGACAGATCTAATCCAGGGCAGATCCAACCCTAATCAAATATCGTGAATAAATAGTAACTACGCTCACTGTGGATGTGCATACTCCGGAGGGGCAGATCCAGCCCAAGCGTAAAATAGGCCAATCATGGCATGAATCAATAAAGCTTGCTGCGGCGTGCAGCCCGATCCCATAAATATTACTTACAAATAGGCCCTCGAGCTCACTCAGTCATTAATTTCTCCAGTCTCTCGGGCTCACAACACTCATGCTAAGCAGCCCAAATCAATGATACATGATGTGATAATGTATAATAACAGAGACTGATCATCAATTAAAGCACAAAATGAGCATCCTATTCTTCTACAAGATTGTCAAATTGTTATATTCCACTATCATTATTATATTGCTCGTCATCTTCTTCAACTTCTTCTTCATCAACTAGGGACAAAGTAGCTGCTTCTTCTCCCTTTCTCTGTGAGCTTGAAGTTGAGGTACTCCCCATCAAACCATAAATCCTCTCCTCAATTCCACGCGCCTCCGCAACATCACCCCAAGTGAAATCATAAGTTTCCTCAAATACTTCTTCACCTGCATGATCTTCCGGGACTCTAGTTAACCATTCATTAGCATCATCGATGTTGTCCAAACTATTGGATCAATTACATTGCGAGCATTCTAACGACGCCTCAATGTTCTATTTTACTTAATGAAGACTAGATCATTGAGACATTTCAAGGTTAGTCTGCAAATAATAAGTAATTAGTAAGATTAGGACAATTGAGATATAATTTGATTATCTCAATCTACTAAGTCTTTCTTCTTAGTTCTTACATGTTCAAACACGTTCCAATCCCTTTCACACCCGGATGAGCTACGCGTTAGACTTAGAACCTTGATGGCAAACTTTTGTAATTCTGGAGTGGATGGTCATATTACTTCCACCATTCAACTGTAGAAGTAGAACAAACATCCAAAACATAATATTTATAAAGAAATAATTTATTAACTATAAAGCAACATATAAGCACTCGCTCACCTGGTGACTTCATCTTTCTTTGTCTAATGCCTTGTTTTTTCCAAAAAGTTGCTCAGTGTTCCTATAAATACTAAATTGCTCTGTTATTTTATCTTGCACAAATTCTTCAGGTATCAACTTCTCAATACATTCAATGTATCCACTCCACAATTCTTCAACTTCTATATTTCTCTCTTTATTGTCATAAAGCAGTTCTAGGTTCAAAACAAGTCAAATTGCATGCAAAGGGCGATGAATCTGACCGCTCTACCTTTTATCTATGATCTCAAAGCCTCTTTTTTTTTTTAATCACTAAAAGAGTCTCGAATAGCGTCCTTTGCCTATCCATTGCTTCATAAAGGTAGCCCATTGGTGGTTTTTGCTCCCCATTCATCAAATGAAGCACTTTAACTAAAGCACCACCAATCTTCAATGCATGAACCACATTGTTCCAAAATGAAGTAGAAAGCGCAATATCTGTAGATTCTCTCCCTCGAGCTTCCCTTCCATAGGCACTGTTAGTGTACTCATCTGAAACAAACAACTTCTTCAAATTGCTTTTTTGCTCATACATCCTATGCAAAATCAAGAAAGCGGTAGCAAATCTTGTCTTTGCAGGGTTCACCAAATTTCTTTGTTTAGTGAATCTCTTCATCATATTCAATAACAAAGGCTTTTGAACAATATAGGAATCCACTCTAATTACCTGATGAAATAGTGAACTGAAGGGTTTTTCCTTGAAAATGTCATCGAAGATCAAATTGATGCATGTGCTGCACACAGAGTCCAATAAATATGCGGGTACCCTATGGACATCAAATCACCAGCTTTAACATTTTTACTGGCATTGTTCGTGACAACTTGAATAATATTTTCTGCTCCAATAGAGTTTATTCTACTCTTGAACAAGGAGTACATTTTGGTTGAATCAGTAGAAGAGTCGTTTGCATTAACAGACTCAAGAAACAAGCTTTGCTCAGGAGAATTCACCAAGATATTGATGATCATTTTTCCATTTCTTGCCGTCCACTTATCCATCATAATGGAACAACCAAACTTGTTCCATTCTACTTTATGCCCCTCTACAATTTTGTTAGTCTCTTCCACCTCTTTTTTTAGATATGGACCTCTAACTTCATGATAAGTTGGAGGCATCATTCCTGGACCATATTGGCCTACAGCCTCAATAAAAGTAGAAAAAGTGTCAGTATAATTAACATAATTAAAAGTAAGACCTGCATCATACATCCACCGTGCAAACATTGCAACTACGCGATTCCTCAGAATCGCTTTGGTATCAATTTGAGGATTACTGCTTTTCCCTCCCTTATCTCCTGGTTTTTGCTGGAAATAACAATCCATAAGACCTTTCGTCTTACCAGTAGATCTACAACTAGAAGACATTGTTTGTATCCTTCCGCGCTTTTGTGATTTTAATGGAAGTGACGAACCATCGTCACCTTCTTCTATTTCATCATCGTAATCATCAAAATTATGCAGTTCTTGTTCATGAAGCATTTGAGTCTTTAACTTTTTTTTTTTTGAAGGAATGCTTTCAATTCTTCATTCACATGCGCCGGAACTTTAGGACAAGATGTGACGTTTGGATCACCATCGATTAAATGTACTTTTTGACGATCTATTCCCCCATTTGAAATCTTGTCACAAAAAAGATATCCAATTCCCATCTTGTTGGTCTCTCTAACTCTTGTAGGATAAGCCCAAGCCGGGTGTTTCCTATCTTCTTTTGGAGCCATTAAAAGTACAACTACATAACACATAAGAAAGGCAATAAGAACTAAGAATAAAGGATATGAAAAAATGCATTAAGTATACGAAAAAGGGTAGTATAACTGAAACGAAAAATGGACATCATCTCAATCTTTTTATCACTGAAACAGTGCAAGAAAATGAAGAAGAAGAGGAGAAGAATGATAAAGAATAATTGAAGGAAAAAAAAATTTGCCAGCATTTCTTTGCTATTTGGACGCTGAAACAGCGAAAGAAAAAGAAAAAGAAGGAGGAGGAGGAAGAAGAAGAAGAAATCACATACCTGGGACCAAATTTGATTATCTTGAAGTTGAAAAGTGTAGAAAACTTGAACCCTAGGTAGCCTCTTTCTTTCTCTGTTGCTGCTGCTCGACGGTGTTCCAGAAAAGACAGCTTTTTTACTTAAATAAGTTGGCAACCCAGTTATAAAGAAAAGCGCGCTTCTTACGCTTCGCATCGCTTCATCATTTCCCCCTTTTTCAGGGGTAGCGAGCGCTCTGCAAATCTGCTACGCTCCAGAAGCGCCATATACCTCGCCTCGCTTCGCTTCTTGCTTTAAGCGAGGAAGCGCTTGCTTGTTACGAACCTGAATGAAGCAAATAACTCAACATCAAAAAACGACCATTGTGGGCCCCAATAGTACCAACACATAGCCTAAATATAATTTCTAGCATAAATCACAATTTCAGTGCCCTAACACATAGAGTACAATAATAATATTCAGATAAGATAGCTACACAGTTCCATGGAATCAACTAGATCACAACTACTGCGGTGCACGCCCGTCACGTAGCATGCGTGTCATCTCAACACCAACCACATAACACGTAATTTAGGGATTCATACCCTCAGAACTAGGTTTAGAAGTGTTATTTATCTCAAACCGTGCAAATCTCTATTCCAACAAGCCCTTGCATCGCGAATTGGCCTATGAATACTTCGAATCTAGCCACAAACAATTTGATAGGATCAATTCAAGTTATAGGGATCAATTCCATATGAAAATGCTAAGTTCTTAATTAAAAGTCAAAAGGTTAACTCAAAAGTCAACCCTCGGGTCCACGTCTCGAAATTCGAAAAAAGTTACAAAATCCGAATGCTCATTCAACCACGAGTCCAACCATATCAAAATTACTCAAATCCGACACCATAATCCCGCTCAAATCCCCAAAATTCAACGTAAGAAGTTTCCTCCATTTTCTCCTAATTTTTCAACCCAAATCACTAATTAAATGATGAAATCAAAGATATATTCATATATTTAACCAAAACCAAGTAAGAATCACTTACCCCAATCACTCCCTTGAAAATCTCTCCAAGAATCGCCTCCAACCGATCTCCCAAATCAAATTGTGATGTAAACTCAAACCCTCATTTTTTAGATTTAATATTCTGTCGAGAAGTCCTTAATCGCGATCGCGGAAAATGCTTCGCGATCGCGAAGCACAAACTAAGCTGCCCAAAAATTAAACCTACGGGAACGCGACAGTCTTTACGCGACCGCAAAGCACTGCCTTCTCAGACTTACATGATCTCGTACCTCTTCACGCGATCGCGAAGAACAAAACACTCGAACTTAGCTCCTGCCTCATTTCCTTTTCGCGAACATGGCTTAGCCTACGTGTTCGCGATTCATTGCTCCACTAACCTACGCAATTGTAGCCCTCAACTAGCGAATGCGTAGAGTCAAAATCTCAGCTACCTAAACAAACCTTCGCGATCGCAGACCTATCCACACGATCGCATTGAAGGAAACCAGACCTGAACACTAGCAAACTTCAGCAGTCTTCCAAGTCCTATTTCACTCCGTTAACCATCCGAAATTCACCAGAGGTCCCCGGGACCCCAACCAAACATACCAACAAGTCCTAAAACATCATACGAACTTAGTCGAGACCTCAAATCACATCAAACAACATCAAAAACACGAATCACACCCCAATTCAAGCTTAATGAACTTATGAACTCATAACTTCTACATTCGATTCCAAATCCTATCAAATCAAGTCCGATTGACCTCAAATTTTGCACACAAGTCAGAAATGACACAGTGGACCTACTCCAAATTCTGGAACCAAAATCCGAGGCCCTAACCACAAAGTCAACTCTCGGTCAAACTTGTCAATTTTCAAAATTTCTAATTTTCCAACTTTCGCCATTTCAAGCCTAAATTAATTACAGATCAACTACCTCCAAATCACTATCCGGATACACTTTTGAGTCCGAAATCACCTAAAGAAGCTATCGGAACCCTCAAAACTTCATTCCGAAGCCATTTACTCCTAAGTCAACATCCGGTTAACCTTTACAACTTAAGCTTTCAACTTTGAGACTAACTCATACCAAAACGTCTCCGAAACCGAACCAATTAACCCGACAGGTCACATAACGATAAATGAGCGTAAAATAAGCAGTAAATGGAAGAACGGGACTATAATACTCAAAACGGCCGGTCAGGTTGTTACAGATACATTTTTGCTTGGTACTCTTGTCTACCAGGACAGTAATGTAGATGTGGCTTAGCAAAGATGATAATTCTTTAAGTGCTTTAAATGATTTTATGCTATTGCTTTTGAGTTGGATTTACGAGAGTGCTTACCATGCTATCTTTCCTACACAAACGCCTTCTATTGGCTACTCGACTTTTTCCTAAATTGTCTCTGAGCCGAGGGTCTCCCGTAAATAGCCTTTCTATCCCTTAGGGGTAGGGATAATGTCAGCGTACAATCTACCCCACTAGTGAGATTCTACTGGGTTGTTGTTGTTGTCGTCTTCTATGCTTTAGAAATAGCATACTCCTGTTACTGCATATTTATTAGTTTTCTTCAGAAATAGGAATGTTACATATTGCGATAGATGAAACTTTTGTTATTATGTGACTTGACTAGCCTGGTTCTTTGGTTAGATGAAGCCGGTCAACAAAGTGAAGATTTTGGAGCTATGCCATCGTGGGATGATGATGGTGGATTTCCTGGGGCTTTTGATGAAGCTTTTGATGATGGCAATGCATTTAGTGATGTTGAGGAGTCAAGTACACTTGTCTCTCAACCTCGCCAGGTTTGTTCCTGCTTTCTAATGTTGTCTATATTTACTTGTAGTAATCTAGATTCCTCTAATAGTAACCTGATTGTTATAGTAGGCTAGTGGGGATCTCAAGACTTGATTAGATTAGGTTTGACCTAGAATTAGGTAAGAGATCATTATATTTTATTTTAATGATGAAGTCAATTTCTTGGATTAGTAAAGTTGTTAATGAGAACCGTCGGAGACTACGGTTAAAATTCAACCACAGGAAAAAAGGTTTGGTTGTTTCTTCCCATTTGCGTAAGCCTTGATGCGTAAAGTTACCCGATTCATGTGCTGGTGGGAGGTGGTAAGTACCTGGGGGGAATAGGCGAGGTGTGCATAAGAGCAGCGTTTAAAAGAGTTGTTAAAAGCATATTCTAGTTTAGTTCAAATAGAATCGAAGCAAAATAGTTGAAGATGTTGTCCTAATTTGGTGTCGACTTAACACTTAGGCCAACATTAGATAAGGTATAATTTATACAGATTGAGATCTCCTGCAGAACTGTGATCTAAACATTTAAGCAACTTGTTCTGGGCTGATCTTTTAATTCTCTGTTATACCCATTTCTTTTTTTCTTCTTTTTTCTTTATGGCTGTTTGGTGCTATTGGTAATAAGTCATTGTTTATGTTGAAAAGAAATAGCAATGCTAAAGTGAGAACCTTTAAGGAACTGATGAGTATTAGTTCCTTTATTTCTTTAGGCTGAAAATGGAAGGAAGAAAAGAAACCTCAGTCATGCTATCTGTCAATTAATCTGTGGGAAGAAAAACGTTAAATTTTCACTTTGCTTCTTAATGGAAACTTAATTCCCACAGAAAAACTTCATTTTTCTTTGCGCAGTTGCTATGAGAAAATAATTTTGTTCCTTGGTGTAGAATCTGCTAGATGAAGAGCTTTTTTTGAAGCAAACTGAAACCTTTAGTTTACCTTGTCTGAATTAACAGGTAAACAAGATTGAAGTCCACTATGATAAAACATCCAAACAAGTAGATGTTCAAGTGCTTAAGGAAACACTTTGGGACCAATTAAATCAAACATCAGTTAAGGTAAGTTCAAACATTTTACTTCACTTGCAGTGTGTTCTTGGTAACACAGAAATGATTCCGATTTTGGCCTGGATTGGAGTGGATTTATGCATTTTCCCCATGTAGAATTCTACTAATATACAACATAATATAGAATTGACTTCTTAAGACCATGCCTAGTGATCTGTAACATGAAACGAAAAGGAGAGATTATTATTTAGTGTTTACCAAACATTTTACTTTTTTGCTCTTCTTATATAATAGCAAGTGAAAAGGTTGTAAAGAGAGAGATGAGTAAATGATTCATTTTTTTTCTGTGGTAACATACATTTGGAAAGTGGATATGTTATTTGAAACTAAAGGAATACTTCTACTTATATATATCTTTTGTTGATTGGTTTTGTGACAGTTTCATTGCTCTTTAAACAAAGAGTACACAGTTGATTGGTTAAATGAATTTGAATTCTTGGAACTTATGAAAGTTGTATTTAAAATGAACAATAAATTTTGCCAAACAGTTAGTGATGTCACAAACAAAAAGATTTTGATATAAATTAAGGTGGAGGCAATAAATGGGGCTGAATTATCTTTTTGCCCATAGTTTCTTTCACTTGTTATTATAAAGTAGTTTACCTGTCTCTCTTTTAAAGTTTAGGGGTACATTTTCAACTCATAGCTAGAAATGCACGCCAAGTGAACGTGTAGGTTCATTTGGGATGGAAGGAGTTTGTTCTGGATTTTGCATGAACACCACCTAATTCTCCTTTATCCCTAACTACTAAATTGAGTATAGTACTCTGCTTTTGCTCGACATCTCATACTCCAGTATAACAGAGTAACTAATTAGATGAGAAGGAAATTTGTAGATAACAAATCAAGTATGTAAATTTTCTAGATATCTGACCTGGAAAATATGTCGGTAGACACAGGATCCTTTTGTTTTCTGTAAATAAACTAGCTGATTGACCGAGGATCCAACTTGAATCCCTCAATAGGATGGGAAGGTGTAAAGCAAATGATTGTAACTACATAGTCATTAATGTGATTATAGAACTATTAAATTGTCTGATATTATAACTTTTTCTTTTACCAATCTTTTCTAATAGATGTGGTTAAAGGTCTATTAAAGACTCCTTTTGTTAAGCGGTTCCTCCAGGCTTGTGCTCTCATCATTGATCAGCATGACATTCTAATCGACGGGGCTTTATTTGTGTACTTTTTAGCTTGTTTATCAGACATCTATATTCATTCACATCATAATATGCAGGAAGAAAGTGTATCTTTCAAGCACATCTTGGCTGCTTTTCCAAATGAATGCAGAGCGTCAGCATCAATTGAGGCTCTATCTCCACATTTATGCTTTATTTGCTTGTTGCATCTTGCAAATGAACACGGATTACGGATACAAGGTTGTGTCAACTTGGATGACCTCAGTATACAGCTCGAAGCTCACAACAACAGTCTCCCTAATGCTGTGGCCTAAGCAATCCTTTTCAGTTTTTGCTTTTACTATGTATATCAGATGTAGATTGGCCTGTCATTTATTGCACATGCTGCTTTCCTTTCTGGGTTGGAGCAGTGCAGGATACTGGTGTGAATGTCTTTTATTGCATTTCCAAGTTCTCGGTTAATTAGATAGCAACAAACAGTTATGAATGTAACCACTATCCTTGTGGTCATTCTTGTCCTCGAGCTGACTACCAGTAATCTGTGTAGACGCAGTCTCGGGGAGCGGTGTTTATTTATGTAGTCTGTGATCTTGCTATTCTCTTGGGTTTTTCGGAGAATTGTGGCTATCTCATGGGTTAAATTTACCAATAAATGATCTGAGTCTCGGTTCACCGGTGGCATGAGTTGGGCCACTGGACCATCCGAATTCATAAGAGTTTTATCAATTTCCCCATCTTTATTAGCTCCAACAACTCAATTCATAGTGCTAATATAACAAAGGTAAAAGATTATGCCGATAGAGCTAAAAACATTATTACTATAAACGAACAACGATATAGAAAAATAACATGTACTACTTAGTAAATCAGAATAAAAACAATTTTGGAAGTCTTGCTGATCTCAAGTGTATGGTATGGGTGTTATGTGGATTACGTAAAAGTGTCAAATTCAAAGTCCAATACGCCCAACTCGCCCAATTTGGAGGGTAAATTCGCTGATTGATCAATTGGACACAATTCAAATTAAATCATCTAAAAGTTTTGAGTCAATTTGAATTAGTATTTAGATATCCAAATAAAGTCACTAAGTACTTTGTCCATTCCAATGTGTATTACTCTCTCTCAGCCTTTCTGTCCTCGCAAGATAGTGGTAAGGTCTGCGTACACACTACCTTCCCTAGACTCTACTTATGGGACTACTGGATTTTTTATTGTTATTGTTGTTGTTGTTGTTGTTGTTTTCTCTCTATCTCAATTTATGTGATATTTTATTTAATCTATTCCAAAAAGAATACTACGTTTCTACATTTTAAATAATTTAACATTAAACTTTTATTTATTTAATCCTTACTGATATGATTTTATAGCCATAGAAATATTTATAGTATATTTTAAAGCATAAATTTTCAAAATTTATTTTTCTTCTTAAAATTCACGCTCAATTAAGCACGTTAACATAAATTGGGACGAGAGTAGTACTGATAAGTTTGTACTACTAAAACCGGTGCGCGCGATAAATACAGTGGCATGAAATTTTTAGGTTGACGTTAAATAGACAACGGGACATAGTCGTATTTCTACTAGCAATTCTCCCCATTTTAAACAGCCGTTGGCTTCACAATTAGGTACTATAGAATTCAGCCACACCTCTCCCCC
>MCJB01050393.1:0-34452 GCA_002018475.1 Nicotiana obtusifolia
TGGACACATAGGCCACAGCCACTAGGACGTATTTCATCCCACATGAGCTTATGAAAGGGCCCATGAAGTCAATACCCCAAACATCGAATAGTTCGATTTCCATAACAAAGTTCATAGGCATCTCATGCCTCCTCGAAATTGGGCCCTATAGTTGGCATTGGTCGCAAGACTTCACCAACTGATTAGCATCCTGATAAATAATCGGCCAGTAATAACCACACTCCAAAATCTTTGCAGCCGTTCTATTACCCCCATGATGACCCCCAACCGGTGAGTCATGACAAGCTTTCAGAATCCTAGCATCTCTTCCTCAGGCACGCATCTTCTAATTATGTTATCAGCACAGACACGGAACAAGAAAGGTTCTTCCCAATAATAGTTGCGACAATCCCTCAAGAACTTCTTCCGTTGGTATGATTCCAACCCTTCCGAAATAAGATCGCTGACAATGTAGTTAGCGATGTATGCATACCACGGTGCAAAGGAATTGGATAACACCAGTATATGTTCATCTGGAAATGAGTCATTAATCTCCAGCTCTCCTTTGTGTCTCCCCGATTCTTCAAGTCTAGATAAGTGATCTGCCACTTGGTTTTGTGTTCCCTTGCGATCCATAACTTCGAAATCGAACTCTTGCAGCAGTAAAAACCATCGGATTAATCGTCGCTTTCATCTTTCTTCGCAATCAAATAACGGAGAGCTGCATGATCCGTGTACACAATCACTTTAGAGCCCAATAGATACGCACGAAACTTCTCGAACGCATACACAATGGCCAACAGTTCCTGCTCGGTTACAGTGTAATTCATCTGCGCCCCATTAAGTGTCTTGCTAGCATAGTATATTGGGTGAAGAACTTTATTGTGTCTTTGTCCCAGCATAACTCCAATAGCTACACCGCTAGCGCCACACATAAGCTCAAAAGGCAGCGACCAATCAGGTGTAACAATAATGGGTGCCGTGGTGAGCTTTGTCTTCAGCTCCTCAAAAGCTGTGAGGAATTTCTCATCAAAGACGAACTTGGCATCCTTCTCAAGGAACTTACACATTGGGTGTGCAATCTTTGAAAAGTCCTTAATAAACCGCCTGTAGAATCCAGCATGCCCCAAAAAACTACGACACCTTTTACGGATGTGGGTGAAGGAAGCTTAGAGATGATCTCTATTTTAGCTTTATCCACCTCTATGCCACGCCTTGAGATTTTATGTCCCAAAACAATACCTTCATCCACCATGAAATGGCATTTCTCCCAATTTAGTACAAGGTTCGTCTCTTCGCATCACTCCAACACTTATTTCAGATTCTTCAGGCAATGCTCAAAAGTTTCACTGACTACCGAAAAATCATCCATAAAAACCTCAAGGAAATCCTCTACCATATCAGAAAAGATAAACATCATACATCTCTGGAAGGTAGCTAGAGCATTGCATAAGCCGAATGGCATTCGACTGAAAGCAAATGTTCCATACGGGCATGTGAACGTTGTCTTCTCCTGGTCCTCCAAAGCTATATTGATCTGATTATAACCGGAGTATCCGTCAAGGAAACAATAAAAGGACTTTCGGCTAGCCGATCAAGCATTTGATCAATAAAAGGCATAGGGAAGTGGTCCTTGCATGTGGCACTATTGAGTTTTCAGTAATCCATGCTACCCACCATCCGGTAATGTCCTTGTTGGAATCAGCTCACTCTTTTCATTCTTGACCACAGTCATGCCTCCCTTCTTTGGCACGCATTGCACCGGGCTCACCCATGAACTATCAGCAATTGGGTAGACTACCCCACCGTCCAGCCATTTGATTATCTCTTTCTTCACCACTTCCTGCATTGACGGATTCAGCCGTAGCTGGTGCTCCACACTCGATTTTGTCCCACTTTCTAATTGAATCTTGTGCTCACAAATTCCAGCAGGGATTCCCCGAATGTCCACAATTGTCCAACCCATGGCTTGTCTGTGTTCCTTCAAAACTGGCAGCAACTGCTCCACCTGCACATCATTCAACAACGAAGAAACAATTACCGGTAAAGTATTATTCAAGCCAAGAAACTTATACCTCAAATGCGACGAAAGTGGTTTGAGCTCTAATTGAGGTGGTTCGATAATGGACGGCTTTGCAGAAGGTGTAACTATATTCTCCAAATCGAGGGAAAGTTTTGGTGGAGTATACGAGTAAGAACCACGTCCTTCTAATGCATTCACCGACTCCATAAAACCTTCCATATCATCACCATCGAAATTCACCAATATAGCTGCTAATGCTTCACCCAGGCATTACTCTTCCATCTTCATCTCAACAGCATCATCAACTTCATCAACAATACCAATTACTGAAATGCTCTCGTACTCGGTTGGTAACTTCATACCCTTACTAGCTTGGAAGGTAACTTCTTCGTTGTTCACCCGAAACTTGATTTCATTACGCTCCGAATCCATAAGGGCTCTTCCAGTAGCTAAGAATGGTCTCCCCAATATATAGGGATTTCCTTGCCTACAACACAATCAAGGATCACAAAATCAGCTGGAATATAAAACTTCCCAACTTTCACAATCACATCATCTACAATACTGACTGGTTTTTTGATTGAACGGTCAGCCATCTGCAACCTCATGCTCGTCGGCCTTGGCATTCCTAATCCAGCTTGTTTGTAGATGGCAAGCGACATTAGATTGATGCTGGCCCCATTGTCACATAGTGCCTTTGCGAAGTCGCGCACTCCAATAGTGCACGGAATAGTAAATGCTCCCGGGTCCTCTTTCTTCTGGATTGGATTTGTAGCAATGATAGAGCTAACCCGGTGAGTCATATTCACCACCTCATTCTTGGTGGTTCTCTTCTTCGTGATCAAATCCTTTAGATACTTAGCAAAACCCGGCATTTCTTGAAAAGCCTCCAAGAATGGTATATTCACAATAACTGCTTGAGAATGTCATAGAACTTCTCAAACTTGCTGTCGTCAACTCTTCTCGCAAGTCTCTGAGGGAAAGGAGGAGGGGGTCTAGGAATTGGCGGAAGAATTTTGATGTTTCTTCTGCCTGGTCCTTTATCCCTTCTTGGGTCTCATCTCAGTTTTGCACAACTTCTGGAGTATTATTTACTTAGCAACATTAGGTTCTTCAACTTCGACTCCTTTATCAAGTTCTTCCACCTCAACTGCTTGCTCACTCTTTCCTTGTAATATCTTACCACTCCTGGTAGTGATAGCCATGATATGGGAAGTTGGGCCACTTCCACTCCCCTTTGGATTTGCAATCGTATCACTAGGAAGTGTTCCCTTCTGCTGTGGATATTGCTCACGAGAAATATCTCTCATTTGCAATTCCAGCTTTTGAATCGCCGCAGTGTGAGAGCCAACCAATTCAGTCATGTTCTTCATGGAATTATCAGACTTTTCTTGGTTTTGTAATATTCTTTGAAGCATGCTCTCTAATTTAGACTCACTAGAGGATCCCTGATTCGAATACTGACCCTTTAGAGGAACATAAGGGTTGGAACTTCGATTTGAAAAATTATTATTGTTGTTCCAGTTTCCTTGGTTAGAGACACTTTGGTCATTGCGCCATTGATGGTGACCTTGCCCTTGCGGGTTTGGTCTCCATTGATTCTGCGAGCCTTGACCTTGGTAATTCTGCCTTTGATACCCACCTTGAGAATTATTAACATAATTTGCCTTTTCATAATCATCACTTTGCACCGGCTGCACATTCTCAATCACATTGACTTTCTTCTTCTGATTTTCCGTGAAAAGCTTTGTCAACACATTGACATTTGTAGCAAGTTCTGCAATTACTTGGTCTCGTTCTAGATTTTCCTTGATCAAGTTATTCATAGAAGGAGACCCAATTGCAATACCACCTGTTGTATCCTCAGAATGCCAAGCTTGATTGTGTTTTGCCATTTTATCTAAGATCTGAGTCACTCTAGCGAAGGTTTTATCCATGAAAGATCAAGCAGCTGCATTCTTCACTATTGATTGGTTCATAGGGTCCAAACCCATGTAGAACTTTTCCAGCGAGATTGAATCCGGAAATCCATGGTTTGGAGACCTCACCAAATACAACTTGAAGCGATCCCACGCTTCATGTAATTGTTCACCAGGTAGTTGCTTAAAGAAGAATATCTTGTCCCTAAGCTCAGACTTCTTGCTTTGTGGAAACCATTTTGACAAGAATGCCCGGACAAGTTCAGGCCATGAACGTATGGAATTAAGAGGAAGATTCTGAAGCCATTTCCTCGCATCCCCAGCTAACGAATATTTAAAGCATCTCAGCCTTAAGGCATCATCAGAGACATGGTTTTGTTTGTGCATCGCACAAACACCCAAGAAATTCCTTAGGTGCTGCGTTGGATCGTCATCAGTGGAGTTTCTGAAGAATCCCTCCGCTTTCAGCATCAGAATTAGTCCATGTTCCACCTTGAAAGTAGCAGCACGTATAGCCGGAGGTACTATAGCGTTTGTATCCTCGATATATTCTTCAATATCTGCAAAAGGGTTTCCTTCCTCCTCTACCTCTACATCATCTTCATGGTCCGACATATCTCCCTGTCTACAACAACCAAAACAAACGGCGTGTAATCAAGTGGAATTAGACGTATAGTAAAGTATACACTAATTAGCAATTTCAAAATCGTATTCCCCGGAAACGGTGCCAAAATTTGATACGCTCAAATTACACCTTAACAATAGTGTAAGCGGTCGATGTCAAATATAATAACCCAACAAGGTTGGGGTCGAATCCCACAGGGAATAGGTGTGAAACGATTATCTATTTAATGTAATACTTGACTAAGTCATAATTTTATCAAGTACGTCAAATAGAATAAAAGAGTGTTGAATGTATAAGTAAACGAAACACTGAAAACTAATTTTGATAGTATGAATGTGAAAAATATGAATTTAAGAAACCAAGGTTGTGTCCTCCTTAATGTAGTAGAATGTTCTTGATATTAATATTGAATACCTTTCTTGATATGCAATTGATGTTTAATTTACTATCCAATATTTCTCAATAATTGGATAATGTATCCTCTCTATGATTCTCCCAAATACAAAAGAGTTATGCTTAAGAACAACCAATTAAACACCAAATTAAAACCTACTTATTCCTAAACGATTTTATTAAACAAGGTTTAAAGCCTTGAGTCTTCGTTATTTATTTCTACCAAATTCTATCTTACTTTTCCAAGATAAGATAGAGTTAATTGGTGTTCGTTAATGTTTGCAACCACTTACGATTAATTGAAGAACAAGAAATAAATAAATATCAAGCTTCTTTCGAAATCAGATTCAATATCAAGATCTCAACAACATTCTACCCATCTAGGGTTCACAACCTCAGCGTTTGAATTTAGCTACACATGCTGATAATTAAAGAACAAAGAATAGTAATTGATATCATCTTACAAAAATAGAAGGTATTTGATCCCCAAAAGCTTCTAAGAATTCAAATAGTTAATTGCTCGTACTTTGTACTCTAAATTCTGACAAGACTCCTTTCACAAAACCCTATAAAACCTATTTATAGAGGCCCAAAACCCGAGGCAAATTTCGGTCTGATTTGCCTCTGTTGTAATAATGCGGACCGCATTTCTGTGGCAGAACAGAAATGTGGACCGCAGATCATCATCGCCCGTCGCAAATTCCACCAGAAAATTTTGCTCTCATCGCGTTTTGATTCGCGGTTCGCTTGTTGATTATGCGATCGCATTCTCCACTCTGATTTTCACCCAGAACTCTGTTTGTGTTTGCGATTTCACCTTGTTATTTCGCGGTTCGCATTCCTGTTTTGCGGTCCCATTTGCGACCGCATTCTCGTCATGAAGATTGGCCTAGAGTTCTGTCCTTGTTTGCGATCTGCTTGTGGAATATGCGGTCCGCATTTTCAGTTTGCGACCGCATACTCGTATTTGCGATGCTTTTACTTCTTTTCTTTTCTTCAGCTGACTTTTTGAACTCTTTTCCGTACTTCTGGGTCCTTACACTCGATATGCTGCAAATACACTAAAATTACATAAGTATCATGAGAATTTGCAAGTAAAACAAGTCAAACTTTAAGCAAGTAATATCAAAATGTGCCGAAATTACCCGGCACATCATTAATAAAATTATTTAAGGCATGTAAGGATAGACTACGCAAGCAGGAATCGATTGACTAAGAGAATTAGAACATGATATGACGTTCAATTAAGCATGGGAATAGTCTAAGTTGCCTAAATTGGTCAAATATCACGTACAACTTGTGTACCCACTCGTCACCTTGCGTACACGGATTTCACTTAGCACAATTAAATCAAACAATACCAATCCTAAGGGGTAGTTCCTCCACTCGAACTCAGGCAAGACACTTACCTCAACTAGGCCAATTCAACACTCGGAAATAGCTTTTCCCTTAAAATCTGCCTCCAGACTGCTCAAATCTAACCAAAATCGACTCAATATCATCAAACAATGCTAGAAAATTCGATTGCAATAGATAAAGCTAAGATCTTTACACTTTTCCCAAAAAGTTAACAAAAGTCAACTTGGGGCCCGCCCGGTCAAAACCCGGGTCCAATGGTAGATTCCGTCTACCCATGACCCCACGAGTCCAAATCGACTCTCAAAACTCAATTTCTTATTTCTTAAAACTTGATAAAGTTTCACAAATTTTCACTTTTATTCGCATGATTTTGATGTTAAAATTTAGGATATGTTGATGGAATATGATTAGAAATGGATTAGAATCACTTACCCAAGTTTTGTGGGTGAAAATCCCTTCTCCAAATCGCCTTCTACCGAGTCTTGGGTTAACAAATGATAGAATGAGTTCAAAAATTCCGTCCTTCAGCTTTTTGCCCAGTCGAAGGTGTCGCAAATGCGACCTGGGGTTCGCAATTGCGAACCCGCAAATGCGAAGAAACCATCGCATAGGCGAAGCCCTTCCATTCCTGCTGTCATCGCAAATGCGATGGAAAGTTTGCAATTGTGAACATAGGACCTTCGCAAATGCGACCATGAAGATCACAAATGCGAACCAGCTAGCGAACCTAGCAGACTTGGCCAAACATCGCAATTGTGATCCAAAACTCGCAAATGCGAGACCTGAGGCACTTGTGCAAAAACCAACAAACTTAAACTCCATCAACACTTCGCCAAGTGTCCAAAACTCACCTGAGCCCTTAGGGCTCCAAACCAAACATCAATACTAGTTTAAAAATATCATACAAACTCGCTCTCGCGATCAAAACACAAAAATAACATCTAAAACTATGAATTGAACACTAAAATGCATGAATTTCAAAGTAAAGTTCAAGAACTTCTAGAATTACAACAAAATGTCTGAATCCTATCAAATCAACTCCAAACGACACCAAATTTTGCTGACAAAGTTCTAAATACCATAACGGACCTATTCCAAGTCCCAAATTCAAATTCTGAGCTGGATAGCTAGAAGTCAACCTACGTCAAACCTTTCAACTTCAAATTGCCAAATTTCGACAAATTAACATAAATCAACCTATGAACTTCCCAAATCAACTTGGGGCATACGCCGAGTCCAAAATCACGATACGGATCTATCGGAGCCATAAAAACACAGTTCTCGGGTCCTTTTCACAAAAGTCAAAGTTTGGTCAAAATTTTATAATTTAAACTTCTAAGTCAAGAATCAAGCGTCCAAATCAACCCGAAAGCTTCCCGGAACGAAACTAACTGACCCTGCAAGTCGTAAAATCATAAACGCACATGTGTGAAGTATAAAAAGGGATAATGGGGTGTAATTACACAAAACGACTGATCAGGTCGTTACATCCTCCCCCTCTTAACGCAAACATTCGTCCTTGAACGTGCATAAGGACATAACTGAAGTGGTGAACAAATGAGGATAACAACTCCGCACGTTGTGCTCGGATGACCCCCCCCCTTCCCCCCATTGAACCTTTACCGAAGCAATACTCTTTGATCTTAACTTCCGGGCCTGTAGGTCCAGGATAGCCACAGGCTCCTCAATATAAGTCAAATCATCATCCAATTGGACTGTGCTGAAGTCTAGAACATGAGACTGATCACCGTAATACTTCCGGAGCATAGAAACATGGAACACCAGATAAACAGCAGCTAAACGAGGTGGCAGGGAAAGCTTGTAGGCCACCTCTCCAATCCTCTCAAGGATCTCAAAAGGTCTGATATGCCTAGGGCTCAACTTGCCCTTCTTTCCTAACCTCATCATACCCTACATGGGTGACACCCGGAGCAAGACTCGCTCACCAACCATGAATGCAACATCGCGAACCTTCTGATCTGCATAACTCTTCTATCTAGATTGGGTTGTACGAAGCTGATCCTGGATTCACCTTCTCCAAAGCATCTCGAACCAGATCTGTGCCTAATAACTTAGCCTCTTCCGGCCCAAACCACCTAATTGGAACACCGTCTCCCATATAAAGCCTCATAGGGAGCCGTCCGAATACTCGACTGGTAGCTATTGTTGTAGGCGAACTCAGCAAGCGGCAAGAACTGATCCCAAGCCCCCCTGAAATCCATAACACAGGCGCGAAGTATATCCTCCAATATCTGAATAGTGCGCTCGGACTGTCCGTCTGTCTGAAGGTGAAATATTGTACTCAACTAACCCCGTGTGCCTAGCTCATGCTATATAGCTCTCCAGAAATGTAATGTGAAGTCCGAAAATCTCGTGGATACAAACCTGAGCCAGCTGTTATGAAGAATAGGTAGTCACTACCGGAATGAAATGAGCCGACTTGGTTTACCTGTCCACAATCACCCATACCGCGTCAAACTTCTTCTGAGTCCGTGGGAGCCCAACAACAAAGTCCATGGTGACACGCTCCCATTTCCACTCAGGAATCTCAAGCCGCTGAAGCAAACCACTCGGCCGCTGATGCTCATACTTCACCTGCTGACAATTTAGGCATCAAGCTACATACTCCAATATGTCTTTATTCAAACTCCTCCACCAATAGTGCTGCCTCAAGTCCTGATACATCTTAGTGGCACCCGGATGAATAGAGTACCCCGAACTGCGGGCCTCTTAAAGAATCAACTCACGCAAACCATCCACATTGGGCATACATAACCAACCCTGCATCCGCAATACACCGTCATCTCCGATAGTAACCTCTTTGGCATCGCCGTGCTGAACCGTGTTCTTGAGGAAAAGCAAATGGGGGCTGTCATACTGATGCTCTCTGATACGGTCATATAGAGAAGACCGAGAAACCACACAAGCAAGAACTCGACTGGGCTCCGAAACATCCAATCTAACAAACTGGTTGGCTAAGGCCTGAACCTTTAATGTTAATGGTCTCTCCGCTGCCGGTAGATATGCTAAACTACCCAAACTCTCTGCCTTTCGACTCAAGGCATCGGCCACTACATTGGCCTTCCCATGATGATATAAAATGGTGATATCATAGTCCTTAAGTAACTCTAACCACCTCCATTGACGCAAGTTAAGATCTTTCTGTTTGAACAGATGTTGCATACTCTGGTGGTCGGTAAAGACCTCATAAGGAACACCATAAAAATAATGCCGCCAGATCTTCAACGCATGAACAATGGCTGCCAACTCCAAGTTGTGGGCTGGATAATTCTTCTCATGGGTCTTCAGCTGTCGAGACGCGTAGGCAATCATCCTATCATCTTGCATCAACACCGCGCCAAGGCCAATACGTGACGCATCACAATACATAGTATAAGACCCCGAGCCTATAGGCAACACCAACACTAGGGTTGTAGTCAAAGCAGTCTTGAGCTTTTGATAGCTTGCCTCAAACTTCTCGGACCATCTGAAAGGAGAACCCTTCTGGGTCAATCTGGTCATGGGTGCAGCAATAGATGAGAAACCCTCTAGGAAATAAAGATAATACCCGGCCGGACCAAGGAAACTCCGGATCTCAGTAGCTGAAGATTATCAAACCAGAATTCACACTTTGAGATTTTGCGTACAAGTTCTTCTCTCTCAAGGTCTAAAGCACGATCCTCAACTGTTGTCCATGATCTTACCAACTGCGGGAGTACACCAATATATCGTCAATAAACACAATGATGAATGAATCAAGATAAGGCAGGAATACATTGTTCATCAGGTGCATAAATGTTGCTGGGGCGTTGGTCAGCCCAAATAACATCACAAGGAACTCGTAGTGACCATTCCGAGTCCTGAAGGCAGTCTTGGGAATATCCGGATCCCGAATCTTCAGCTGATGATAACCTGACCGCTAATCAATCTTAGAGAACAATCTAGCACCCTATAGCTGATCAAATAAGTCATCAATGCGTGGCAATGGATACATGTTCTTCACTGTAACCTTATTCTAACTACCGATAATCAATACATATTACATATAGAACCATTTTTCTTCTTCACAAATAAGACCGGAGCACTCCACGGCGACATACTAGGCCGAATGAAACCCTTATCAAGCAACTCTTGCAACTGCTCCTTTAACTCTTTCAGCTCTGCTAGGGCCATACGATATGGTTGAATAGAAATGGGTTGAGTGTCCGACAACAAGTCAATAACAATATCGATATCCCTATTGGGCGGCATGCCCGGAAGATCCGCTGGAAATACATCTGAAAAGTCTCTCACTACCGGAACTGACTCACGGTAGGAGTATCAACACTGATATCCCTCACGAAGGCTAGATAAGCATCAAACCCTTTCTCGACCATCCGCTAAGCCTTTGGAAATGATACAATCCTGTTAAGAACATAATCTAATGCACCCCTCCACTCTAACCGTGGCAAACCGGGCATGGCCAATGTCACAGTCTTGGCGTGACAATCTAGAATAACATGATAGGGGGGAAACCAGTCCATACCCAAGATAACATCAAAGTCTACCACACTAAGTAACAACAAGTTAACTCTGGTCTCAAAACCACCAATAACAACTAAACACAACCGATACACACGGTCCACAACAATAGAGTCTTTCACATATTTGGACACATAAACAGGAGAACTCAAGGAATCACGCGATATATCCAAATACGGAGCAAAGTAAGATGACACATATGAATAAGTGGATCCCGGATCAAATAAGCCTGATTCATCTCTATGGCAAAGCGGAACCATACTTGTAATGCTTGAATCTGAAGCAACTGCATCGTCCTACCTGAAAAAGCATAGAATCTGGCCTGGCCTCCTCCTCTAGGGTGACTTATACCCGCCCGTTCCCCACTCCTAGCTGGTTGAGTTGGTGGCACGGCAACTAGGGCAACAACCATGGGCTGGGAAGTTTGTGCCCCTCCACGTTAGTGGTAATATCCTCATCAGGACCAGGGATGACCACTTCCTTGCCCTCCCAGTGGCAGTCCTCCCGAACTGTAGAGAGTGTATCATCGGTAACGGAGCATATGTACCTACATGCCCCCTTGCCTCGGTCCTGTTGGCTGGAGGCTTTCTCAACTTTGAAGTAGTACTCAATAGAGCAACCCCGGGAATGAAACTCTTCAGGGGAGGGTTCGGAGCCACCTCAGGCATGGCCACCTCGGCAACCGTAGCAGGGTCGGAAGTTGAAGGGACGGTCTATTGATGCACGGATTTTGAAGTCTTCGCCATCGGATTCTGGAAAATATGAAAGTTTGAAGGTGACGATTAAGATTTAAAGATAATGTTGAAGGTATGAAGGTCACATTTGAAGATTTGAAGGACTATGAAGATTTGAAGATGAAAATATGAAGATCTAGAAAATAATTTATGATGGTTAAAGGGGTTAGGAATAAGTGAAAAGTTCGAGGGTAAGTTAAGGAGCTCTAGAATCGGAAAGTAAAAAAGTGAAAAAAGGATCGAAACTTTTATAGAGAAGGGGTAATCAATGCGTGACGTTTTGCATTCAGGGATGGTCAATGGGAGGTTGACACGTGTTCGAAGTCAGAACGACATGACTGATGGGATGTTTCATTGACCCCTCAACTCAGTTGTAGCATACGGAAGAAGGAATTGAGGTTAATTTATCGTTTCCCGTCGCTTCGATAAATCTATTCTCCGAGAAATGAGAGAACTATCTGTGTACGGGTAATGTGGGACAGAGTTTTCCCCGATTCTCCAATAAGGAAACAAAAGGGAAGCATGGCTCGATATGATTATAATCGAGGCCCAAGGACCCCTTGTATCGAAACCCAGGAGGAATGAACGATGCACTTGGGATCGGGCACGGTGAAATAACGGACCCAGACCTAGTATAGTTTCTGGACCTCGAAAAACACGAAGAATGGTCATGCATAACGAAGTAGGGGACCATAATATTCGCTCTCAACCGGATATAACGGCGCGAATCCCGTCCGATATCACTGTGGATCGATATTTACCGAAAAAAAATAATTTTTACCTTATTTAGACTTGTAGTAGGACTGAAATTCCTTAATATATAGAGGGGAAGGTTTTCTTTATTCTGATACATTGTGACACGCAAATTAAAGCAACAAAAGTTTATTTTTGTCTTCTAGCTATTGTTCCAAGTGTTTTTCATTTGTTCTCTTCTTCGCGACCGAGCTTGTACCAAAGGTTCGATCGAGGACGAATTTCACTATTTAACCTAAGATCAGGCTTAGTCATCACATTGCAACTGGTTTGATCATTTATTTCATCTTTAACCTATTTACATGTTATTCTTAATCATTCATATTGAATTAAATCACATATCATTTAAACCGCATACAAATTTAATTGTTACTCATTTTGGAAGTAAGCAATCACATTAATAAAATTAAGAAGGCACTAACTTTTTTCCAGTTCCAAGAAGTCATATACTCTCTCATCAATGTTTTTATCAATCACTTTCGCAAAAGAATAAAATGGTCTAAAATATTTGTCACGTTTTAGAAATTAAAAAGACAATTAATTTTCAATTATATCATTACTACTTTAAGTATACATAGTCATCAATTATTCATTTAAGGACCGAATTGAGTATTTTGTTTAAGGGATTCCCTCCAAGGAGAGTGACAAAATTAGGTTTTGGCTATTACCACTTTCTGAAATCCTAGACAAAGAAATATGCACATAGTGAGCTGGAGAAAAACTAAAAGGAAAATGTGATCGCCAGGGGTTGTGATGAAATAGAAAAGATTTCTTACACTCTTACGATTTCAGGTTCGATTTTTGAAAAAGAAAATATTTTAATAGAGAGCACTTCTCTTTTTAATGGGTCTAACACTGTGTGAATCTAAAATATTAGTCGGCGCACCAATACGAATAACGGATACAACATGAAAATGTTAGGTGTTTATCCTGATTTTCTTATCATATTTGATTTTTCTATTTCTTGAATGAAGGACAATATATTTACCATAATTGATTTTACCTTTTTACGAAAAGTAAAATATAATTCTATCATATTTGGCTAGTCCTTTTTCTTGGAGTAAAAGATTTAGGACTTCTAAAAATTGAGGATCATCCACAATGTAGGCATAAGGGATTTGAGAGTCTTGTTTAGGGGAAAACTTTTTGAACAAGTGTTAGCCTGCCACTTGTGTTTGCCTTTGTGTGAGGTTGCTCTTTCGACTTTTTGTATTCTCTTTTAGATAGTAGATTGCGCATATCTGCCTGTGACGTGGGTTAATAGATCGAACCACATTACCACGTAAATTGTCTCTGTTGGTATATTTCTTTTGCTGTTTGATTTATCGTCGTTGAAGGTTTGCTTACTAGCTTCTGCATGATACCTGATTATTTTGGTCCTAACAAGTAATTTTCTCTTTTATTGTCTGATTTATTATTGTTCAAGATTTACTTTTCACGTAACATCTTATTATTTCGATCCTAATAAACAAACCTAAAGAAGAGAAAAAAAAAAACTGTGGACTTTTCATTATTTTTTGGGGGGTAGGGGTGGGGGGTTTGGGGAGCAATTTCAATTAATAGTACTCATGACAACGAGGAAAATATCATTCTAGTAACACTATTTTGGCAGGACTTTCTCGGTAATTTGACGGCGAATTGTGGCCTAACTGCCCTAACATCCTCCTGTTTGGGACAGTATCTACTGAAGAAATTTGCAATCTATGGTGTTTTTGCTAACAAATTATAATTTGATAATGCTAAATTTACGTATTAAGAGCTGAGAGTCTATAAAAACAGTTTTTTTGTTCTTTCAAAATAAAGGTAAGGCTAAGTATATCATATTTTTTTAAAATCCCACCTATAGAATTATATTGGAATGTTGTTATTGTTGCCAAACGTACGGACTAGCACTATCTTGGTTAGCATATTTTTCATGCATATGTATGCATTGCTGACCACTTACAAATGACAAATCCCTCGTATCTAGCTTTCAACTCTGTCACCAACACTTATCATATCCGTAAAGATTAAAACATGATAGAGAATTCCTATCAATTGCTGGCTAGTGAAGATCTTTCCAATGCACTCACAGATAGGACAAAGACGTACTATCCCCGAAGTTTCCTCTAAGTTGTACTAGTATGTATTAATTATACTTTTAACATTAAAGCCATTTTTTTAACTTCTCGTCAGCACCTTAAGTTTTCTGTCGTTTGTGCTTTTTTTTTTCTTTACTTTACATGTGGCTGACAGTAAAATATCCTCCACAACTATATTCATGCATCTTCAAAAGCTAGCTAATTCTTGGTAATTTTAAGTCTCAGAATGTATATCAGAAAAAAAGAAGAAGGATTTGTGAAAGAGTTAAATTGTCAGTATACATCGAAATGATCAATTTTTATCCACTACTCATTCTCGAAGTCTTATCTTGTTTGCCGTAGTCCTTAGAGGGCTTAATACTCATCTCGAGAGTCCTTTTCTTTCAAAAACTTACTTAAAAAAACAGTGATTGGGGCCACCGCAACCAGCTGCTAAGAATACAGAGACAAAGGCAACTTAATTAGAAAGCATGAAACACAATTTGTGAATGATATTGTGTTTCATGATATCTGCTATGTGGTTGCCCTGATACTATATATTCAATCTGATATAAGAAATGTGTTTCTACTGTATCCACTAGCCAGTGTATAGTAGCATCTACTGGTGCCAAAATGATAAAAAGAATATAGTTATTCACGCATATTATTCATTAAAAAATATATTGAGCAATAAATTTTTAAAAACGAGTCAAATATAAATAAGAACCATGTTATCCACTTAGAAAATGAATAACCAATGGGTTTAACTTTTACATTTGTAAAGCTTCAAATTAGGTGTTCCTCAAGTTTGGGAGACTAGGAATTCTTCCAAAAGTGATCATATTCAAGAAGTCATGGATAATATGGATATCCATATTATCCGTCGGTTAGCCTATTATTTATCCGTATTAAATATGGATCGGGTCGAATAATTTATTTGTTTTTGCATTACTCATTTTTTACCTGTCCCATATCTGACAAGACCCGCCTGTTTGCCACCCTTAGTAGCATTTACTACTCATTTATATGATGACGAGGGGCGAATTTATGATTTAAATTCTACGAGCTTAATTTTTTTAAATTTAGTACTGAAAACATTGTACTTATGAAATTATAGTTAATATCTATTAATCCCTCCGTTTTAATTTGTTTGAACCTTTTCGAATTACGAGGATTAAATTGACTAATTTTCAGTGTGAATTGAGACATAAATTCTTTAAATTTTTTGGAATAAAATTTATATATTTAACAACTACATAAAATGTATTATAAACCATAGTAGTTAAAAATTCAAAATATTTATAAACTTATCGTAAATAACATGATCAAACAAAAACTTTATTTGACTTTTCAAATAGTAAAAGGTTCATTCGTTTTGAAACATAGAAAGTATTTTATAGCAATTCTAATGTATATTATAAAATACTAAATTCAAATGAATTTGACGCTAATGCCTAATATTTTGTAAGAGAGATGGGGCCAAGTAACATGAGATGATGTGGTTCAGCCTTTTAGCAAAACCCAAAAGGAACCTACACTTCTGCACCTCATTGAACCGTCAACGCGTGCTTCAATCTCTCTCTCCTGAGTTTCAATATTCCTATCCAAATTTTATCATGTTTGTTTTGGTGTTATTTATGATATGGACATAGAACTTATTTTGGATTTTCTTTTGAATTTGGATTCATGCACAATTAACATGTTAAAGGTAATGATAAAACAATATTCTAATGTTCAACTTGCTGTTGCATAACCCAGTATCCACTAGCCAGTAATTGTAGATAACTAACGTCTACGACCAATAAACCTGGATTCCATTTCCGTATTTACTTGTACGTATCTGAACATTATTTGCAACTTTATTCCTAATAAATTTTCTAAAAGGAGCCAGATAAAAAAGTAGAGATAAAACAAAACAAAACAAAGGCAAGTCCAATCACCCCAACTAAATCATCTTTTTCGTAAATATATTGGGGTATATCCGTCCAACTACGTATAGATATGCACATGTTCTTATAATTTATGTCATGTGTCTACGTGACTTTAACTAGTCTAAGACAGGCAATTAGTCGAACAATGAATTAATTATTAGTCTATGTGATCATATTATATTATTACGCGATGCCTTCTTGAGATTCTTTGAAAGCGCAACATAAGGCTAAGCAATCGATGTCAGTACGATTGTTGTCCGCCAACTGAGATCCCCTCCGTACGCTAGACTAAACTGTCAGTGCCGTACGGAAAAATCAATATCGTGAGCAACAGAGAACAGGAGAGAGAATTGAGAAAGAAAGCTTGATTGTATAAAGGAAAGCTATTACAGAAAAGCTACGCGCTGCTGAGAGGGAGAGACACCAGTACAGAGAATTGTTTGCTTGCTAGAAAGTTTTGAATGCTTGATCCCCCCTAATAATGCTTAAAAAAAATAAATCAAAGTTACATGACTTTACTTAAGGAAGCTGAAAAGGCATACTAAAAGAAAATAAAGTAAATCTACTCTATATTTAGAATGAAAAGGACTTAGTCTTCTACAAGGTAGAAACAAGTCCGTTTGCAGCAACTTTATTATTAGCATCAGGGTCCGCGCGCGGCGTTGTCTGCACGCGCAGCGCTGTGGGCATCTGCCTGTGGCTGGGCGCTAGCGCTGGTTATCAATGGGGCGACAGAGGCGCCTGCGCGCTTGTCACTTGGAGCTGCCGAGACCACGGGGCTGACCGTGGCGCTGGGCGTTGAAGGCTTGCCAGGATGCCGCGGAGCGCGTCCAAGGGGTCATGGGGCATGGCTGGAAAGCCGCCCATGAAATTCTCCCCCACCTGAGTTGGCGACATCCTCGGCGCCTTACTTGCAAGGTAGTTATCAATTATGCTCTTGTAGGCTTTGAGGTTTGTCCCCCTCCCAAGTATTCTCCTCTGCATCACATCCCTGCCATTTCACCAAGAACTCTTGGTGATCTTTCCTTGAGACATGAATCACTCTATCATCAAGAATAGCTTCAGCATACCTTTTCCCGGTTGAATTGGGGCCTCGGATACTGGATATTCTGAGTTGGCACCGTGAGGGATCCTCTGTATCTTCCCGAAAAGGTTTCAGGAGACTGACATAGAAGATGGGATGAATTTTCCACTAAGCTGGGGTATCCACCCGGTATGCAACTTTCCCAAAGCGCCTTTCAATGGACAAGGGTCCAATATATTTTTGGAATAGGCGAGGGTCATGGACTCCCACAAACAAGTACCGCTTTGGGATTTTGACCATCACTTTATCTCCTACCTAATACTCAACAAAGCGACGATTTTGATCAGCATGCGTCTTCATTCGCTTTTGGGCTTTGACAAGATAGCTCCGCACTATCTCCAAATTTCGCTTCTATTCTCTTGAGAAGCTAGTAGCTCGAGGAGATTTTGACATGTTTGGTGCATTCACAGTGTGTGGGAGTAGCGGTTGCTATCCGGTAACAATTTCAAAAGCGCTCATATTGGTACTAGAGCTCTTTTGTGAATTAAACACAGTTGAGCAGCATCCAAAAGCTTCACCCAATTCTTCTGCGATTCAGTTACAAAGTAGCGGAGATATTCCTCCAGCATGCCATTGAACCGCTCCGTCTGACCATCAGATTGCGGATGAAAACTTTAACTATGGCTTAATTTTGACCCAAGGCACTTAAAGAGTTGAGTCCAAAAGTTGCTAATGAAGCGCGAGTCGCGATTACTAACGATGTCTTTGGGCAGGCCCCAATATTTGACGACATGAGAGAAGAAGAGTCGAGTTGTATCTTCTGCTGATATATATTATGGGGCTGCTATAAAGGTAGCATACTTGGAAAATATCCACCACAACCAAGATAGTTGTGAGATCCCCGACCTTGGGCAATCCGGTGATGAAATCCAGGGAAACGCTTTCCCAAGGTCTCTTTGGGACAGCTAGTGGTTCCAAGAGTCCTGCTTGTGTCAGAAGGTCTGACTTGTCCTTCTGGCATACTAGACAAGTCTTCACATATTGAGCGACGTCATCGGCCATTGAGGCTAATAATATGCACGGCGAAGTAACGTTATGGTGCGTTCTTCACCAGGATGACCGGCCCACAAAGTGTCGTGGCATTCCGTCAGAAGGGTCCTTCGCAGATCTCCTCCTTTGGGAACATAAAGTTGGTTTCCTTTCACTTTCAAGAAATCATCTTCTGTGTAGAACTGGCTAGTCTTGCCTTGTTCTACCAAATTAACCAAATACTATGCAGTAGGATCCTTGATGAGTAGATCATGTATCTGGTCTTTTATGGTGATGGCTACTTCGCTTCCCCTTAGGGTGGCGAGTATGCACACTGATGCTAGATCCGCTCTCCGACTGAGTGCATCAGCAACATGATTAGTCTTCCCACTGCGGTACTCCAGGTTGAAGTGAAATTCCGCTAGGAGTTCCTGCCACCTGGCCTGTCTACCACTCAGCTTCGGTTGATTCATGAAATGGCTAACAGATGTGTTATTTGTCTTGACCACGAATGGGGTTCCCAGCAGATAATGCCTCCAAATGCGCAGACAATGGACGACAGCCAATAATTCCTTCTCGTGGGCGGTATAGCGTCACTCTGCATCCTTCAGCTTCCGGCTCTCGTATGCTACAGGATGCGCTTTTTGTAGCAAGACTCCACAAAGTGCATAATCGAAGGCATCCGTTTGTACCTCAAATGGCTTGGCCAAATCAGGGAGGGCCAAAACGGGGCTACTAGACATAGCCGCTTTCAATGCGTTGAAGGCCTCCTTTCACCTGGGTCCCCAATCCCAAGGCGTGACCTTCTTGACAAGTTCTGTCAGTGGTACTGCAATGAGGGAGTAATTCTTCACAAAACAGCGATAGAAGTTGCATAGGCCAAGGAACGCCCTCAAGGCGTGGACATCCTTAGGCGGCAACCAATCTGTGATAGCCTGAATCTTCTGTTGGTCCATCTTGATCCGTCCTTCCTTAATGACATGCCCGAGGAAGTCAATCTGTTTTTGAGCAAAGGAGCATTTGGACAGCTTCGCATATAATTCGTGCTCCCGCAATCGTGTTAGGACCTTCCGCAAGTGCTCCAGATGTTCCTCTAGTGTCTGGCTATATACGACAATGTCATCCAAGTAGACCACCACGAATTCGTCAATGTACCGAAAGACTTGGTTCATCAGGGTGCAAAATGTGGCTGGTGCATTAGTCAAGCCGAATGGCATCACCAGGAAGTCGTATGACCCATATCTTGTCACGCACGTCGTCTTGTGTTCATCACCCTCTACGATCCGAACTTGCCAATAACCTGTCTTCAGGTCTATTTTGGTGAACACCGTCGCACCACCCAATCTGTCGAACAAGTCTTCTATGAGCAGAATAGGATACTTGTTCTTCACAGTGATTTTGTTTAGAGCTAGGTAATCCACACATAGTCATAAACTCCCATCGTGTTTCTTTTGAAATAGCACAGGGGACCCGTATGGGGACTTGGAGGGTACGATGATCCCTGTGTCTAGCATTTCCGTCAATTGTCTCCGAAGCTCGGTGAGTTCGGGTTGTGACATTCTGTACGGCGCCCGGGCAGGTGGCTTCGTGCCCGGCACCAACTCAATCTCATGATCCACAGTGCGCCTCGAGGGGAGTCACTTTGGCATATCTTGTGGCATGAGGTCTTCAAATTCCAGTAACAGCTCCTTCACGGGTGCAGGAAGAGGACCCGAGGAGCGTTCTATATCTTCAATGCAGAAGGTAGCCAAGAACGTAGGTTCATGTCTTTTGACCCCCTTCTTCAACTGCAAGGCCGAGATGTTTTCAGCGGCCATCTTCATGGGCATGCACGGGATGGTGCAGGGCTTGGCCCCATTTGATCCCATCATCAGTAGCATGTCTGCATATGGCACGGGCATGGTGTTGGTTTGCCTTAGGAATTCCAACCCCACTATCAACTCGAAGTCGTCATTGACCACCACCCGCAGGTTGGTTTGCCTTAGGAATTTTCCTTCTCTTCCCTTTCCTACAACTAGGCCAAGGCGCTCCACCTGAGTCGAGGCTAAATAGTTGTGGGTCGCACCCGTGTCTATCATCGCCCGAATGGGTTTGCCATTTACCTTCATCTCAATGAACATTAAGGTCCTCTCCTGTTTAGGAGGAGTCCTCTCATCCGCCTTGTTTTTCCCTTTCTTGTTGATTGGGCAGGGGTCCTTCTTCTTACGGATACCAGCACTGGTTCCCGCTAAGGCTTCAGAAAAAGAGCCAACAAGTGCATTGAAAGCACCTACCGGTTTGGTCTGGTCCGCATCATCAGATTCGTCATCCATCCCATCATTAACAGCTTGATGGGCATTCATCTATGCATGTGGGCACTAATTATTCCAATGTGGTCCTCTATAATGACAGCATCCTGAAGGGGGTTTCCTCCCCCGATCGTTGTTGTTAGAAGCAGTGCTAGTACTGCCTGAGGAGGGATCCTTAGATTTGGTTGCACTCCGATCTCCTCCACTTCTGCTTGGGCCACCAGTACTCGGATGGCCCCCTTTGTATCCTCCTTTGACAGGCTGTTGAGGCCTATCCTTCCAAGCTTCCACTTGATAATCCCCAAAGGCATTCCGCTGCTTGGATCGCCTTAGGTAATGTGTCTACCCTTTGTCTTTGGTGTTCCATACGGGCATAGGGTTTCAACCCTTCCAGGAAAGTGAAGAGTTTGTCTTTGTCCCCCATGTCGCATATGCTCAACATGAGTGCAGAGAATTCTCGCACGTAGTCCCGCACTGATTTGGTCTGGCGGAGCTCCCGTAACTTCCTCCTTGCATTGTACTCAACATTTTCGGCGAAGAACTGCAGGTGTATGGCGGCCTTTAGTTTCGCCCATGTGTCGAGAGTATCTTCACCAGCCCCGATGGCTTCGTATTTCACCCGCCACCAGAATTTAGCATCACCCTGAAGATACATGGCAGCAGTTGCCACCTTCTTAGCTTCTTCTATGCCTCCCACGGCATCGAAGTATTGCTCGATGTCGAAGATGAAGTTTTCCACTTCTTTGGCATTCCGAGCACCACTGTATAGCTTTGGCTCGGGAATTTTCAGTTTCTGTGTCGCGGGGGCGAAGTTCACAGCACCCCAGGTTTGGTTCCCTCCTCCTCCTCGAAGCAGGTCTTGTAAAGCAGCATTGACAATGTTGAGCTGGCCTGTCAAGTTATCTATAGTTTGTTGCATGGCAGTCACCCTGTCTGCCTCTTGTGTCCTATGGGCTAAATCTTCGGCACGCTCCTGCTGGAAGCCCTCAAATTTCCCAAAACTTCGGCTGCCGCTATGGCTGCCGTTTGCTAGTCTCCTTCAGAGTCCCGGCTAATATTTTCTATGTCAACTTCGGCCTGGTGCATCCTGCGATCCAGGTCGTCCAACCTTTGCACTAGGCTGGTCTTTAGGTCAGGCACTGTTTCCACGATAGGTCGTAATGCGTCAACCGTCTCCTCAAAGGTCGCGATGCGATCCCCATGATTCACCATGGTTAGAAATGGTAGTAATTGCAATGTTATCCCTCGTCCGATGTCGAGCCTAGGCTCTGATACCAACTATCACACGGCGCCTTCCTGAGGTTCTTTAGAAGGGCAACGTAAGGCTAAGCAATCAATGTCAGTACGAATATTGTCCATCAACTGAGGTCCCCTCCGTACATTATACTAGATTGTCAGTGCCGTACGGGAAAACCAATGTCGTGAGCAACTGAGAACAGAAGAAAGAATTGAGAAAGAAAGCTTGATTGTATAAATGAAAGCTATTACAGAAAAGCTACGTGGTGTCTTGTTTGCTTGCTAGAAAGTTTTGAATGCTTGATCCCCCCTAATAATGCTTTAAAAAAATACCAAAGTTACATGACTTTACCTAAGGAAGCTGTAGGGGCATACTAAAAGAAAATAAAGTAAATCTACTCTATATTTACAATGAAAAGGACTTAGTCTTCTACAAGGTAGAAACAAGTCTGTTTGCAGCAACTTTGTCATTAGCATCAGGGTTCGCGCGCGGCGTTGTTTGCACGCGCGGCGCTGTGGGCATCTTCCTGTGGCTGGGCACTGGTGCTAGTTATCAGTGGGGCGACAAAGGCGCCTACGCGCTTGTCACTTGGAGCTGCCGAGACCACGGAGCCGACCGTGGCGCTGGGCGTTGGGAGGCTTGCCAGGACGCCACGGGGTGCGTCCAAGGGGTCATGGGGCATGGCTGGAAAGCCGCCCATGAAAATATACGTGATATATTAATTAAGTCGTTCAATTTTTGTGCATGTGTTCTAGTAGTGAGGTAAGATCTAGTCCCCCTCCTTTGTTCTCTATTATTAACACAACACAACCCGTAATGCTTCCCTGGGTTAACTTTTAAATTTTTTTTGTTAATAAGTCATGTCACGTTAGTCATATTAAGTGACACGATTACATGGAAGAATTAAGAAATAGACTCAATAAATTCAGAGTAAGGATTTGGAGTACATTACATCGGCCACCATAGGGGGGGGGAGGGGGAGGAGATCAGCTCAAATGTATTCAGAAGGTGACGAGATATTGGAATATAGTACTAATATTGGTAATAACTTATAAACGAAATATTATCCTCAACTACCACGATGTGTGTATTTTACGATGGATATTCTGATGTGAACTTTTGAAGTACTGGAAAGGGTACCCCATGTAATGTACGGCCAATCGAGATCTAAGTGTCGGTGAGCCGGGTGATGTCACCTTAATTTACGATTACAAGTGGATGTTTAATACTCCTTCCGTTCCGATTGGGAAGGATAAGGAGGTGGGTTGTTTGGTTGTTGATACATTGAACCCAACCCCCGATTGCCTTGATTATTTCCCCAACCACCTTGATTGTTGCCTCCCCAATTTCATTGGTTGTTTCCACTCCAATTTCCTTGATTGTTGTTATTATGACAATTCCTTTATGTTCAAATGGGGAAAATCTCCCAAGCTCTAAATTCTGATCCTAAGGTTCACTATCAAGTGACACGGTAGTGAATCCAAAGAATGGTAACGATACGGGGCATGCTATGGCGGTTATCACAAGATTAAGCATTGATGTGTTGTGTGAGGCAAGTTGGGCATCTAAATCGGCATTCTTTTCCATCATTTGCTTGAACATATTCTCAACACGTCCCATCTCATTGTTTGAAGAACTTGAACCATGGGAAGAATAAGGAGGTGGGTTGCTCGGTTGTTGATACATTGGGGGCCTTTGAAAACCCGACATCCGGTTGCCTTGATTGTTTCCCCAACCACCTTGATTGCCTCCCCAATTTCCTTGGTTGTTTTTATTATGCCAATTCCCTTAATTTTTAGAACTCCAATTGCCATGGTTATTTTGTGGTGACCATTGTTGTTGATTTGGGCCTTGGAAGTTGTTTCTTTGCCCTTGAAAATTATTCACATATTGAACTTCCTCATCTTGTTCATTATAAGAATCATCTTTATCAAAACCGCCATCATCTTGCACATACTTCTCCACTAGAGTTTGCATTTGTGGACCTTTGGTCCTCTTATTGTTCAACAAAACATTAACTCCCTCCGTAGCATGAACTTGTTTAGGAGCTTGCACTTGATTGAGTTAGGCCTTTGCTAGTTGAGTCATTGTTGTTGTCAATTCGGCAATGGCTTGCTCATGGTCTTGCAACTCTTTGTGGAAGTGTATCATATTTGGATCACCTTGTGGGTCATTTGCTCGAGATTTCCAAGCCGATGACATCTCCGCCATCTCATCTAGAATGTCACATGCCTCCGTATAAGGTGTTTTTATGAAGTTTTCATCGGCTAGTTGATTCGCTACACATTGGTTGGTTGTGTTAATCCCATGATAGAAGGTTTGTTGGAACATATTCTTCGTCATATTGTTGCTAGGACATTTGGAAGGGGAGCCTTGGCGTAACTGGTAAAGTTACTGTTATGTGACCAAGAGGTCACGGGTTCAAGCCGTGAAAACAGCCTCTTGCAGAAATGCAGGGTAAGACTGTGTACAATAGACCTTTGTGGTCCGACACTTCCCCAGACCCCACACATAGCGGGACCTTAGTGTACCGGGCTGCCCTTTTTATTTTTGCTAGGACATTCCTTAACCATTGTTCTATAGAGTTTCCCAAATTTCATGTAACGGTTCCATTGGTAGAATCTTGGAATAGATGCCCGATTATGCAAAGTTTATAAAAAACCTTGTGACAAAGAAGCGGTCGATAAATTTTGAAACTATTAAGGTCGCGCATCAAGTGAGTACAATTTTTTCATCCAATGGCTCCTAAGTTGGAGGATCCCGATGTTTTCACGATTCCTTGTACAATTGGGAGTGCGTAGTTTGCTAAAGCTCTTTGTGATCTTGGGGAAAGTATAAATTTGATGCCCTATTCAGTTTTCAAGACTTTGGAAATTGGGCAACCAAGACCCACTTCTATGAGATTTCAAACGGCTGATCGTACGATGAAGAGGTTGTTGGGTGTGATTAGATGTTTTGGCCCAGGTTGATAAATTCATTCTTCCGGCGAACTTTGTTATTCTAGATTATGAAGTTGATTATGAAGTGTCGATCATTCTTGGGAGACCTTTCCTTGCTACGGGTAAGGCTCTTTGTTATGTAGAAGCTGGAGAACTCACTTTCCTGGTTGGGGATGAAAAAGTGGTATTTCATGTGTGTAAGTCCATGTGGAAACCAAATAGCAATGAGGTGTGTTCTTTTGTGGACTTAGTGACTGATTTTATTGTTGATGATACAAGTGCTACTATCAATTTTGATGATATGTTGGAGGCCATTTTGCTCAATTTTGATGATGACGAGATGGATGGTTTCATGGAATGCGTGAACTCTTTGCAAGGAATGAGGTCGTACAACCATGCACCCTGGAGACTATCTTTGGATCTTGAGAATAGGAAGATTCCTCCTACAAAGCTTTCGATTGAAGAGCCACCTACTTTGGAGTTGAAGCCATTGCCTCCACACTTTCTTGGCCCTTGTTCTACTTTACCGGTTATTATATCCTCTTGTTTGACTAACGTGCAGGTTGATTCTACATTGGCAATGTTACAAAAGAGAAAGAATGCTATTGGGTGGACTTTGGCGGATATTAGGGGAATAAGCCCCGCCTTTTGCATGCATAAGATCAAGTTGGAGGATGGTGCTACACTGTCCATTGAACATCAAAGAAGACTCAATGAGGCTATGCAAGAAGTTGTCAAGAAGCAGATCATCAAGTGGTTAGATGCCGGGGTTGTCTATCCCATCTTTGATAGTTCATGGACCTCTCCAGTTCAATGTGTCCCAAAGAAGGGGGGAATGAAGGTGGTTACCAATGATAAGAATGAGTTGATTCCTACAAGAATGATGACAGGTTGGAGGGTTTGTATGGATTATCTCAATCTCGACAAAGTTACAAGGAAGGATGACTTTCCACTTCCTTTCTTAGATCAAATGCTCGACACATTGGCCGTTTGTGCTTTCTATTGCTTTATTGATGGGTACTCGAGCTACAACCAAATTCTCATTGCTCCGGAAGATCAAGAGAAAACAGCCTTTACATGTCCATATGGTACTTTTGCTTTCAAGAGGATTCCATCTGGTTTGTGCAATGCACCGGCGACTTCTCAACGGTGTATGATGGTTATTTTCATGGACACGGTGGAGACTACCTTGAAGTTTTCATGGATGACTTCTCAGTGGTTGGGGATTCTTTTGATGATTGTCTTGAAAATTTGGATAAAGTGTTGGCTAGATGTGAAGAAACCAACTTGGTGCTCAATTGGGAGAAGTGCCATTTTATGGTTGAGGAAGGTATTGTCCTTGGCCATAAAATATCAAGGAATGGAATTTAAGTTGACAAGGAGAAGATTTAGGTGAGTCTAAGCTTCCACCCCCAACCTCAGTGAAGGGTGTGCGGAGTTACGTAGGTCATGTGGGTTTTTACCGGCGCTTTATCAAAGATTTCTCTAAAGTGGTAAATCCATTATGTAAGCTCCTTGAGAAGGATGCCAAGTTCAATTTTAATGATGATTGCATGAGGGCTTTTGAACTATTGAAACTCAAGTTGACAATTACTCATATCATTACCGCTCCAAATTGGAGTTTGCCTTTTGAACTCATATATGATGCAAGTGACGTAGCGTTTTGGGGCAACGTATCAACAAAATTTTTCATCCTATATACTATGCTAGTAAGACCATGAATAGTCAATTATACTATTACGGATAAAGAGATCCTTGCTATTGTATTTGCAATTGAGAAGTTCCGCCCGCACTTGATGGGTTCCAAAGTTATTGTCCACAGGAACATGCAGCACTTTGCTATCTTATGAGCAAAAAGGATTACAAAGCCCGGTTGATGAAATGGGTACTCTTGTTGCAAGAATTTGATATTAATATCCAAGATAGGAAAGATAGTAAAAACCAAGTGGCGGACCATTTGTCTCATTTGGAGGAGGAGAGGAGGCTGCATTTGGCCTTGAAATTAATGATTCCTTCCCCGAGGTGCAACTTTTGGAAATTTCAATGAAAGAGGTGCTATGGTTTGCAAACTTGGAAAATTTTCTTGTGAGTGGAATCATTCCGGATGATTCTCTTCAAACCAAAGGAAGAAGCTCAAGAGAGATTGTTAAGATTATTATTGGGATGAACCATACCTTTTTCGGATTTGTAAGGATGGGGTGATTAGAAGGTGTGTACCGCAAGAAGAGCAAGGCGACATTCTTAGGGCTTGTCGTTCTTCACCATTCGGTATCATCATGGTGGAACAAGAACGGCCGCCAAAGTTCTTAGTTGTGGTTTCTATTGGCCCACTCTTTACAAGGATGCTAGTGATTTGGTGAAAAGATGTGATGAATATGAACGGGCCAGTGGAATCTCAAAGAAATAAAATGCCTCTCACAACCATCTTGGGGATTGATATTTTTGATATTTGGGGCATTGACTTTATAGGCCCTTTTGTGAGTTCTTATGGAAACACTTACATCTTAGTTGCGGTGGATTATATGTCCAAATGGGTTGAGGCTGTCGCCTTATACAACAATAAGGCGAGGAGTGTAGTGGCTTTCTTGAAGAAAAATATTTTTACAAGATTTGGTACTCCTCGTGCAATCATAAGCAATAGGGGGTCACACTTTTGTAACAAAGCTTTTGACACTTTACTTAGAAAGTATGGTGTTACTCACAAGGTCACGACTCCCTATCACCCACAAGCTAGTGGGCAAGTGAAAATCTCCAACCGGAAGATAAAGAGTATCGTGTCCAACACGGTGAATGCTAATCAGACAGACTGGTCCATGAAGCTTGATGATGCATTATGGACTTATTGGACGGCTTAAAAAATACCTATCAGTATGTCTCCATACCGGTTAGTGTTCCGGAAAGTTTGTCATCTTCCGATGGAACTACAGCATAAGGCAATGTTGGCTCTAAGGAAATTGAATCTTCCGGTGGAACTAGAGCATAACTTACAGGTTGCACACTTGAATAAATTTGATAAGTTCTGGTACCATGCTTATGCGAGTTCGTCCTTGTAGAAAGAAAAAATAAAATATCTTCATGACAAATAATTTGGAACAAAGAGTTCAAGGTGGGAGATCTTTTATTGTTGTTCAACTCAACGTTGAGGATGTTTCTCGAGAAGCTAAAATCCAAGTGGAGGGATCCGTTTGAAATTGTTAGTGTGACACCTTTTGGTGCATTAGACTTGAAGAACAAGAACAATGAAGTATTCTAATTCAATGGTCACCGGGTGAAGCACTGCTTGGTCAAGGTTGGAGATAGCCACGTGGTGGCGGTCATTTACTTCACTTGAGGATGTTTTGACATTGCGTCGTTCCGCGACGTTAAATCAAGCGCTTCTTGAGAGGCAACCCATGTTCTTTCCCTTTTTTTTCTTTTATAATTAGATGTTATTTGTTGTTCTAACCTGATTTAAGGTGTGTTACAGGATTGAGTGTAACATGCAAGAAGGGTGGACTAAAAAAATGGCTAAGTGTTGAAGGAACTGCCGACCACACTAGCGGAAGTGCATGCGTGGCCACACATTTCACATGCGGACCGCATAATTGGAAGCTTGCAAAAGTATTAACATGTAAACTCTCTAAAGTTTGAGTCTGTCAGTGCGGGGCGAATCTGCGACTACAAGGAGAATTGTGCGGCGACACTCAAAAATATGCAAACCGCACATGAGGATCAGAGAAGTCAGGCCCAGGTGAAAGAGTACGGATCGCACTAGGAATTGTGCATCCGCACTCGGTCTTTTACCCTCACAGTTACTCTAAATATAAATAGGAGTTTTGAGTTTATTATACACTTTTCACCCTCCTCAGAATCACTGTTCTCTGCAAGTTTTTACTGAGAGATTTTCACTGCCCACCACATACACCTACCTGTGCTTACACACTTAGTGCACTCACTCTATCGGGTATGCTTCACTTCATCTTAATCTTTGTGTTAGTTCAATTTTTGAAATTTTAGTTTCTTTTCAGGCCATCTATTATTAAAGTTCATCCATGTGTCCATGTGGGGTAGATCTGTACTAGGTAATTGATAATACATGCTCTAATGGGTTGGGTTAGTAAGATTTTCTGTGTATAACATGTCGCCATACCAATTTGTACACGTAATTACAAAATCTAAGTGAGAAAATGACTGACTGTTCGTGCAATTTGAAATATGTAGTCGCAATTGAATTTGTGTGGTCCGCAGTTCTGTTGTCTGGGAAACTAGTGAAGGCAAGTGCTTCTGCATCCGCACTTTAATTGTGCGGACCGCAGAATTTTGAGAGAGGCCGCACTTCGGTCCGCATAGTCTACCAGAGGTCTACCTCTTGAGACGCCAAATGTGCGGACCACACTTTAAATTAGGCGGACCGCAATTGAATTATGCGGCTGCAGAAAGGCCATCACACTGTCTTCAGAGATGAGGCACTTGAGCCTTTAAAGTTGTTTGTCAGAAGTGCAAGGTCCGCACTCTCTTTCTACTGTCGCACATCAGAAATGTGCGGACCGCAGTTCCCATTTCCTGTAGCATGCTATTTCTGTAGTAACCTCACTGTGTTTTCACTGTTCTCCCTTGCTTACATGAGTCTTGACTAAGTTGAGTGATGACTTGCAACTAACAAACCTCTTGTTTTGATACAGACAATGGTTCGATCGCGAGGCCGCGACAAAACTACAAAAGATAGAGGTGACTCTTCTAGAGGTCGAGGTACAGGTACCTTGCCCCTTAGCGAACTCAAAAGCATCAAGAAGAAGGCCACATCAGGCAGAGGGAGGGGTGTAGACCTCTTTGAGTCTACCTCCTATGTCCCATCTAGGGAAGAGTCTGAGGGCAACTTCCTGTCTATTCCGGACGAGCAGGCAGTTTCACAGTCCAAGCCACATGGGTGATCTGAGCCCATGGATGTAGCTTCATTATCTCAAAGCACTTCTAAAGGTTCGGAAAGTGCTAGCCAAACTTCTGAGCCAACAGTTGTTCCAAAGATGTATTCGCAAACTGTTCAGGATATCCCTGATGATGGTAGAGGGGGAGAAGGTACATCTACTGGTGTTGAGAGGACAACGAAGAAGGAGATATGGGAGGACAAATTTGTTAGTTTGGCTGCCTTCACTGATTTCTGGATATGGTGGCCGACGAGAACATTGATGCTTGAGAGGTAGTTTCTGTTAAAGGATTTAGATAGATACAATTGTGCAGTGTTGAGGCAGTTCAGATTGAGGAAGGGTTGGATGTTGTTCACTGAGAGGGTCGTCGATGCCAAGGAGGACCTTGTCCGCGAGTTCTATGCCAACATGTCATATGTTTTCAAAGGGACAAAGGTGACTAAAGTATGCAACCTCAATGTGAGGTTTGATCAGCACAAGTTCAACGAGTACTTGGGTTTTGAGGACTTGGATCCAAAGGAGTACCTCGATAAGTTGGCCTTGAAAGAAGGTCCGACCATAGCTAGCTGAGATCTTAGCACCACGGGGGACACCTCCACTATGGATCACTGCTAGGGTACCTATTCAGCGGAGTACATTGAGCTGTGATGCAAAGGGTTGGAAGACTTTGTGTGTAGCAATCTTGAACCATGCCAGAATGAGAACAACTTGCCTATTGTAGCTTCTATCATGGTCGGGTACCAATCAATGTAGGTGACGTGATGTTGGTTAACATTTCATTGGTAGCGCAGTAGACTAACACGGCTTACCCTTATCCCAACACTATCACAGAGTACCTTACTGATGCAAAGGTAAAGCCAAGAATATTGACAGAAAGGTGAAGTCGAAGAATCCGTTTGAATGGTACTCACTTCAGGATCTGACCAACTCAAAGAAGAGCGCTCAGCCTTCTACCACTACAGGCTAGTCTAATGAGGGGCAGTGATAGTTTCTGACACAACTGACATCCCATCTACATCAGTTGAGCCCTATTCTTGTGAAGCTGCTATGCCTCTCCCACCATCTTCGTCTCCATCCACAGCCCCCTGGGCAGCCCCTGCTCCAGTTCCGAGGCTGGTCCCATGCCAATAACTTTACTATCCGCTCTGCGAGTTTTCCAGACATTGGCGAGTCTCAATAACTGGATGCAGGCAGCTACGTCAAAGCTTTCTGAGATATCTAGTATTGTTGCAGCGAAATCATCCATACAGGCACCATAGGTTTCTACTGATTTTGATGAGAAGCTACACAAGCTTCTGGAGAGCCAGAAGTTGATCATGGACACTCTGGTATAGCATGGGTCAGTGATTGAGTACTTGACCAAGTAAGTGAAGAAGATGAGGAAGTCCTAGGCCACCAAGAGATTAGTTGATAAGCTTAGGAAGGAGGTAACCTGACTTGCGATAGCTAGGCAATTACCATTTGACATGCTGCTTGACCCAAACTAGTCCGCCCCAGATCCATCTGCACCGGTTGCACCAGCTGGCTAGTCTGATGAGCCATGCCTTGCTGTCGACACTGCTAACGTAGAGTATGCAATGTTTGCTGCTCCTGCTACTCCCTGATATGATGATAATGAGATATAGTTGGCTGAGCCAACGGGAGTTGATGCTGCTGGGGACATTGAGATGTCCAAGGATACTTAGGGAGTTTCTTCGTCCTTTCTCTTTCACTCTTATTTTGTTAAACATTAGGGACAATGCTTACTTTTATTCGAGGGGGTGAAAGTTATGTGATTGACAGATTTGGATACGTTTTGACTGTAATAACTACATAATTATGTTTCTTTTCTCATTTTTAGTTTATCTATCTTTAGTTAGTTATTTCTCTCATTAACTTCTTTAATTTTCCACTTTGGTTTTTGTTTTGTTAGTAGCTCCTTTTTATGTTAGTAGCTTCTTTTTATGTTTTTCGTAGTAGTATAGATAATAAGCCTTTGGTTTTCTTAATGCAACGGTTCTTTCTAAAGGTAATTTAGTGTGAACCAAGTGACTCTTCCCGAGGATGGATGGCGTGACAACCTTCTTAAGAGAATGAGTCTGTTTTTGTGTTTAGGTAACAATAATAGTTATATTAATGAATAAAAGCCCTAATCAAGTCATTCTCGAAAAAGAGTTATTCATGTTTCATTTGGCACTAACACACTTAACTATGTGCTTATGGTTTGAAACAAGGTTTTAGAAAGAAAACAGCTCTAGTTAGTGACTTTGAGACTCTTGAGTTAACTTTGGTAATCATTGAGTGGTTTATTGGACCATAATGACCTTTAACTTGATCGTGGTTGTTGTAGGCTCTCGACTCTATCCTCTTTTACGGTCTAGTTGTATGAGGGGTGAGGTGATTTGTCGTTGCTAGTCCAAGTATCCGTGTGAATGGTCTAGAACTTGCTCCGGATGTGTTTCAAGGCAAAATCCTAAGTTTTCTTGATTTGGCAGATGATTATAGGCTTTCGTTAGTTCTTTTGAGCTTTCTATTGCCAACCAATATTGTTATCCCTAGTCAAACCCCTTTGAGCCTTTAGAGTTTCTCATTTGGTAACCATTTTATAAGTCTTTACCCATTTTATCGTAATCTTCTCTTGGCACCGGGACCTCCCTTACCACTCTTATGAAATAAGTGGCTTAAGGAATAAGTTTGGGGGGCGAATTGAGAAATTTGAAAGTGGTATAAAGGCACAAAAAAGAGGAAAGAAATGATCTCTATGAAAAGAGAAGGCAAGGAAGAAAAGGAACCAAAAAAATACCAAAAAGAGAATTAAAAAAAGGGCTGATGAAATCAAAGAGAGGTAACTATCTCTAGTACGTGCATCAAGGGAAAAAAAGAATGAAATGAACAAGTACGAATGATGTCAAGTCTCTTTAGCCCCCAAGAAAAAGAAAAATGCCTCTAAGAATTGGCAAATGTGAGCCAAGAAAGGAAAATGTGGAGTGCTTAAGGAAAGGTGTAACCACTTACCATATGGTATCCTACCCTAATCCAAAAGACTTCAATACAATCCGAAAGAAGTCCTACTTGACTTTGAACCGAGTAAGCTTACATTAGTGGTGATCTATATGAGGGGCAAGTGTCACGCCCCGCCCGGCGGGCTCGCGACACGGGCACCGGACCCTGCTCGCAGAGTGCCGGCGAACCCTTCATTTCAGCCATCTTATTATTTCAAACAAAAATATCATTTAATTGGACCTCTCATTGGGGTCACGCTTCGTACACATACATACAGACACACATCTATGAAAACGTATCACTGTGCTTAGCCATAAGATTTACAAAACGTAGATACACCTTGACAGCTATTTATACATAGCCAATCATTGTCTATACACCACCGGTATTGTCTATTGAGCCTCTATTAGAACAGACATTAAACATCCTAAGTCGGAACAGGGCCCGACGTGCCCAAAACATCTATACAAAATGCATACCCAATTATAGCAACTCCAAAAGATGAATCTTGCTATGTCTGCTGAACCGGTCTCCTACTGCGGTGGGGGAGCTCCGTCTGCCAACCTATTAGGACCTGCAGCATGATATGCAGCGTCCACAAAATAAAGGACGTCAGTATGAAAAATGTACTGAGTATGTAAGACAGGAAACACAATGTAAGAGCAGTAATATAAGCATCAGGATAGAAACATATAACTCGTAGGAACGGAATTACCTCTGAGTGCAGCTACCATGTCACGTAGTAATATTTATGTCTAATTACATGCTTCCATTTCATCGCTGTTATATTGCTTATTCCATCATTATAGCATTATACTATTACCTTTGCGAATTTGCCATTTTCAAATACATTCACATTTCTGGGTGCATTACGTAATCGTTACCTTAACCCACTTTCTGCTCCACTGTGGGCTTGTCATTTTCATATTCAATTAATGTTACCGAAATCATTTACATAACCGTTACCTCATACAATCACACACATGCCTCCATGGGCTCATAATCATAACTACCCGGCCATTGTTAGGCTCGGTCATAACTACCCGGCCATTACTGGACTCGGTCATAACTACCCGGCCATTACTGGACTCGGTCATAACTACCCGGCCATTACTGGACTCGGTCATAACTACCCGACCATTATTGGACTCGGTGATAACCCAACTGATCAGTGGTTGCACAATAGGTGCCGTACCCGGACGACTATAGCGCGGCTCGGTAGAGTAAAATAAATACATATATATATATATATGATGCACGTCATGCATTGTGAATTTATTTATGACTTGCGTTCTTGACTTGTTACATTTATTACCCCCTTCTTTCTCATGAAATTTAGAATACCTTTTTAACAATATAATTATAGGACTCAAAGACTTCCGTCAACATTGTTACCATGAAGTAAGGATAATCGTTCCATATAGAGAGAGAAGAACAACACAAGCATCACTAGCTTCTAAGAATGGAATGTTCTTTGGGGCTCATTCGAGGCGTTGTATTCAATAGGAATCGTGCAAAAGAAAGAACGGTATAGTCTTACATACCTGGTACTGATTGCGTCGGCTCTCAAGCTACGCAATTTTGCCACAATTCTTTAATCAACAATTAAAGAGTAACTCAATGATTACTCACTACGCGTGATAGCTATCACTAACTAAAATCTCCTAAATTCACAAGGTGCTTCTCTACACCCTTCATCCCCTAAACCTCATCAAACATATTTACAGCACATGCAACCCAATTACAACCCCT
>MCJB01050394.1:0-35495 GCA_002018475.1 Nicotiana obtusifolia
CAGTTGAAGAAGGTCACGCTGAGATCAACTCGACAAGCTTAACATGGGACTGGAGAAATCAGTATATAGAATACCTCGGCTCAGGAAAATTGCCTTCAGATAAAAAAGAATCGAGGGCCTTGCGTACAAAAGCAGCCCGATTCATCTTATCAAAAGACGGTGTCTTATTCAGAAGAACACTCGACGATCCGCTCGCAGTGTGCCTTGGACCAGGAGACACCGATTATATTATAAGAGAAATCCATAAGGGTACGTGTGGAAATCATTCGGGTGATGAATCCCTCATTCAAAAGATAATCAGAGCTGGTTATTACTGGAATAGTATCGAAAAAGATGCTAAAGAGTTTGTTCGAAAATGCGATGGGTGTCAGAGACATGCTCCTATGATACACCAAGCTGGGGAAACTCTCCATTCAGTTTTATCGCCATGGCCATTCATGAAATGGGGCATGGACATAATGGGTCCTCTCCCTCGAGGCACAGGTAAGGCTCAATTTATTTTATTAATGACTGACTATTTCTCTAAATGGGTGGAAGCACAGGCATATGAAAAAATCAGAGAAAAGGAGGTCATCAATTTTATATGGGACAATATCGCATGTCGATTTGGAATAACCGCAGAAATTGTGTGTGATAATGGGAAACAATTCATCGGCAGCAAAATCACCAAGTTTTTGGAAGATCTCAAAATCAAAAGGATTCTATCAACCCCATATCATCCCAGCGGGAACGGACAAGCAGAATCCACTAACAAAACCATAATGCAAAACCTCAGGAAAAGGTTGACGGATGCAAAGGGTAAGTGGAAAGAAATGTTTCCCGAAATTCTATGGGCTTATCGAACTACCGCTAAAACCAGTACCGGTACCACGCCATTTTCTCTTGTTTATGGCGCGGAAGCCCTGATACCGGTCGAAATCGTAGAAACGAGCCTCCGTTTTTGTTACGCAACTGAACAATCAAATCAAGAGGCCATGTCCACAAACCTCGAATTGCTCGATGAACGAAGAGAAATCGCTTTAGTTCGACTGGCTGCCCAAAAACAACGAATCGAAAGATATAACAATCGAAGAACTAAACTCCGATTTTTCAAGATCGGAGATTTGGTACTTAGAAAGGTCACTCAGAACACGAAAAACCCCAACGAAGGAAAACTGGGATCAAACTGGGAAGGACCTTATTATATCATCGAAATTACAGGGAAGGGTTCTTACAAACTCGGAACCATGGATGGCAGTCAAATACCCAACAATTGGAACATTGCTCATCTAAAACGATATTATTGCTAAGGTATGACTCATTCTTTCTTACTTGTATATATGCCCTATATCTCGAAATTAACGTTTGCAGGCAATATAAAGAAGACAACTCACATTTCTGAAAACACGAGTTGCACTCTTTTCCTGTGTCCGGTTTTTTCCCAAAGGGTTTTTCGGCAAGGTTTTTAATGAGGCAACAAGAAAATCGTGTTAACACCAGGCAGATGTCTTTTTTTCAAATCAATATCTACGGAAAAGGAGCATCGGAGTATGAATATCGATGTAAGGGTCAGACGGTCGACTAAGATCGCGCCCATAGAATTTCTTTTATTCATGTTCGAAACAATTGTATATGTTCGTTGAGAATAAGATATTTCTTTCGCATGAATGCCCTGTTATTGTAGGCTAAGGCCCATATCGAGTTCAATTATACTCGAGGACATACAGCTTATTTGGCTAAGTCCGATTTTTTAGGCTAAGGCCCATATCGAGTTCAATTATACTCGAGGACATACAGCTTATTTGGATAAGTCCGATTTTTAGGCTAAGGCCCACATAGAGTTCAATTATACTCGAGGATATAAAGTTCATTTTACAAAATCAAAGTGACTGAGTCCGATTTTTTAGGCTAAGGCCCATATTGAGTTCAATTATACTCGAGGACAGACAGCTTATTTGGCTAAGTACGATTTTTAGGCTAAGGCCCACATAGAGTCCAATTATACTCGAGGATATAAAGTTCATTTTGCAAAATCAAAGTGACTAAGTCCCATTTTATAGGCTAAGGCCCATATCGAGTTCAATTACACTCGAGGACATACAGCTTATTTGGCTAAGTCCGACTTTTAGGCTAAGGCCCACATAGAGTTCAATTATACTCGAGGACATAAAGCTCATTTGGCTAAGTCCGATTTTTAGGCTAAGGCCCACATAGAGTTCAATTATACTCGAGGACATAAAGCTCATTTGGCTAAGTCCAATTTTATAAGCTAAGGCCCGTATCGAGTTCAATACGCTCGAGGACGTACAACTTATTTTGCTAAGTCCGATTCTTGGAGATAAGCCGTATCGAGTCCGATTATACCCGAGGACATACAGCTTATTTGGCTAAGTCCGATTTTCTAGGCTAAGGCCCACATAGGGTTCAACCATACTATAGGCTTATTTTGGCTTAAGTCCGGTTTCGAAGAAAGAAGTCAGAATCCGACTAAAAGGTAGAATTCAATCATCAAAGGTAGAAACAGTTCAGATAGGAGAAAAAGATGGAAGAATTTTCTTATATATATACAAGAGCAAAAATCGCAAAAGAAAAATCGGAAGGAAATTCCTATTCGGAATCATCATCTTCCTCTCCATCTGGGGACGCCCGTTTTTCGGCTTCAGCTTCCAGTCTTTTGGCCTCTTCGATGTCATCGGTAAGATCGAAGCCTCGAGTCTGCAATTCTTCGAGGACAGAAAGACGGGTTTGGCATCTGGTATAATCGGCTAGAACCTTCGATTCTACTCGAGCGGCCTCGGCATCGGCTTTATATTGAGCCACCAGCTCATCGGCCTCGGCTTTAGAAGTAGCAATCTCTGATTTTGCCGACTGCAGATCATTGACCAAAACATCTCGATCCATAGTGAGTATATCAACCCGAGATCGAAGTTCATCGGCATTCTTGGTCAAAACCCCAATTTTCTCTTGGAAAACCTCCTTTTCCAAAGTCAATTGCTCAGCCTTGGTTTTGTATGCCTTGGCCTCATTTAGCTCAGATCGAAGCTGATCAATTTGATCAACTTGCTGCCCCATTTGAGCAATCATATCCGCCTTCTCTTTACGCGCCAAGTCCAACTCGGCCCGAAGGGCCGACACCTCCCCTTCGAGTTGTTGACGACGTAATGTTTCTGCTTTTCTTGTTCGAAGAAAAAATTCATGATGAAGCACCGAAGACTACAAAGGTCGAGTAGAAAGCAAAACAGTTAGTCAAAAAAAATAGCGCAAACTTGAAAAGAATTATGGGAAATTGTTACCTTATTCAATGCTTGTTGAGCTTCATTAAACAAGCATGCGTCCTCCACCGCATCCATTGCCGCTTGATCTTCTTCGGTTACCAGACATCGAAGATAACTAGCCACCCCCACGGGGGCAGAAAGGGCCCCAGCATCTTCGGGGATGGCGAACCTTATTATCCTCTTCCGATCAGGATCGAAGCTCGGAGCGGGAAATTTATCGGTCAACTTAAGACCAACGGATGCCTTGCTCGTGTCAGTCGAAGGGCTCTTCCTTGGCACATCGAGCCCAAAGGTACCCGCTGATGGCACATCATCAAAATAATGATCGAAAGGTCCCCTCGATGTGTGATCTTTTCCCGGTGACGGGAGCTTCGCATTCCGAGCTTCGTAGACGATTCCGAAAAAGAAGGGGAATATGCCATTTCTTGAGGGCCCGGAATCCCTTGCGTGGTTTCTCCGACCTCAACAGGACCCGCTGTCTCCGATCCATGAGGAGGTGATTTATCGATTGCCGGTTCGGGAGTTGTCCGGGACGATTCACGCCTCGATTGATCGAGATCCTCACGTTCGTCGGAATCGAGATCTAATCGAACAACCCTGGGTTTCCGGGCTATGACCTTCCTCTTCTTTTTATTCTTATCAGCTCCGGCCGGGCTGGGGGCTTCTTTCCTCTTTTCTTTCTCTTGCTCTAAAGCAGGAGGACGGCTCGGAATACCTCTATCAAGCGACGCCGGCCTCAACTCAGCATCTTTCGACAAACCTGCGAAGAAAAAGGAAAACCAGTTAGCAGCAACATAAGGCGCATAATATCAAAATCATGAACATCACCATGGTTTTTGGCCTCCCACAGGCCTTTCGATATCTCGCGCCAAGAGCGTTCGGAGTAACTTCTTTGGGCCACCACTTTCCGAACCCACTCTTTCAGATTTTGGATTATGGCCGGCGCTTGGGCAACAGCTACGTATTGAAAGAAGACTAATTAATGAAGCAACAAATGAAAGTTAGATAGTCGACCATGTACAATAATATACAAATAATCCTTACGATTCATGTTCCACTTCTCGGGGAACGGCAGATCTTCGGCAGGAATCAAGTCCGAGGTCTTTATCCGCACAAACCGGCTCATCCAACCCCGGTCCCTATCCTCATCAATACTCGAAAATGGGGGTTTGCTTGCTCTGCGGGTAAGTTTTATTAACCCTCCTCGAAAAATTCGAGGGCTGTATAAGCGCATCAGATGGTCAAGGGTAAAAGGATGTCCCTCGACCTTGCTCACAAAGTAGCGAAAAAGATAGATTATTCGCCAAATAGAGGGATGAATCTGTCCCAGCGTGACATCGTACCTTTTGCAGAAGGCGACGACGATGGGATCTAAGGGTCCAAAAGTGAAAGGGTAAGTATATACATTCAGATAACCCTCCACATGATTTGTGATCGAATCATCCGGTGAAGGGATTATCACTTCTTTATCCCCCCAATTGCATTCCATTTTTACCCTTTCAATAACTCCTTCTGTAATGGAACTTACATACCTGCTCACCGGCTCGCCTCGACCCGGTACAGAAGAAGCTTTCTCTATTTTAAAGTCAAAACCAATAGAGCACCCAACAGGCATAAAAACTTTTAGGGGAGGTTCAACTGTGGTCCTTTCCGTAGCATCCTGAGCCGCAGTTTCGGCCTCTTCAATAGATTGAGAAGGGGGAGGTTGCTGTTGTTGGGGAACGACTTTGGACGTCTTCGCCATTGGAACAGGTAGAAGGAACAAGACTGCTGAAAGAAAAGATAACGAAGGGGAGCGAGGTGATGAAGGGAAGCGGCGTTATTGAAAAAGATGAAGAAGAAGAAGAAGTTTGAAAAAAGGTATTTCATAAAACGGCGGTTCAAAAACCAAAAAAGGGGGGGCATTAAATGAGGTTGCAGGGTTAGTCGTGAATCGACTAATGAAAAGACTTTTTCTTGGCTAAGCGCGTCACTATGCTATCGTCACCAGACAAAAAGGACAGTCGAAGTTTTGACCTAGTTTTTAGAGAAACGGCAGCTCATTTCGTTCTTTGTCATTACTCTCCAAAAAATGAGGGGGCTATCTGTATACGGCTAAAATCGGATTCATCCATATGAAGGCAAAACCAGGTCGGTCCTCATACCAACGCCAGTCGATCATCAGTCAAACGATCGAAGCCACATGTTCAATGTCAAGGTCGAAACCATGTGCTCGATTCCTGAACCGAAGCTATGGCTTCGAAATCAAGATCGAAGCTATGACTTCGATATCGGGCTCGATATTACGGCTTCAAAATCAGCATTAGATCTTACTTTTGTAATAATTGACATATCCGTTATATCAACTGTTAAATCACGCCCTAAAGTCAAGAATACTGTTCGAATTACCAAACGTGCAAGATTTCACCTAACATGCAGGACTGCACCAAACGTGCAAGACTTCACCAAAGATACAGGACTTCACCAAACGTGCAGAGGCCTTTTGTGATTACAAGGCACTTTTACTGACACAAAGGCACTCTACTGACACAACGGCACTCTACTGACACAAAGGGTTTTTTTCATCTTTCCTATATATATGAGATATCTATCAGTGTAAGGAGGAGGACGTTTTTACAGATCAAGCAATATTAGTGTGCAATTCTCTGATTATTCATCCTTGTTCAAATATCATAGTCTTTCTATTTTATTCAATCTTCATATACTTAGTGTCAAATACATCCACGTATCTATTATCCCGCGTACAAATTCAATTGTGTTATTTCGATTTTCGGGGTAAACACACAGGAAATAGCGGACCAATAATTTACCGAATTTAAATGAAAATCAGAAAAATAAGAAGCAAAACTTACCTTATAACTATATAAGCAAGCACATGATTGAGGAGGAAAAGAGAAGACTGGAAGAGACAAAGAAAACTGGAAGAGGAATTGAACAATTATGAAAATCTGGAGAAGAAGCTGGAGAAAATCTGGGAATTGAACAAATTTTGTACTAAAACCATGAAAATTAAGTTACAAATGGTAACATGGTACACACAATGACGAACTTACATAAGATAGCACCCTATTATACACCAATCTATGTTATTAAATAAGATTATTCGTAATTATCTTCTAAATTATATGACTGTGTAAATATTTAATTTTTTACACTATCAATGCATAAAATTTAAACTCTTTCAGTAGAATTTAAATTAATTATATATATATTAAAACACTATCAGTACAATTTAACCTGTTACAACAAATAGTGTTACGTGGCTATTGGGATGAAATTCTCACTTCAGGTGATTTGTATGCTTTTGAGGCTTTCGATCCTATATATTCTTGTCCATGGCATTGCCTTTTAGCCAATTAATCTTATATTGTAATTGGTTTTATCACTTTTATGTACTGGAATTAAGTCTTCTTAGTTTTTGCTACAGAGGATCCTTTGATTTTAAAGTTGGAATGAAAGTTATTTGATATTAAACATATGTTGCATACAACTACATTAAATTACGTAAAACCTTCGAGGTTCTTTTCTTTGGACAAATGAAACTTCTATTTTCATTGTCAAGTTAAGAAATTGTGGCAAGCCTAGAATTTTGTATTTATTTTACACTAAATAACTTGAAATAAATTTTTATTTTTAATTTTAACTTAAATTTTTTTTGAAACTTTGGAGAAAAGCTTTGGAAAAGGATTATCCTGGATAAATAATCACGAGATTGTTATTCCGTATTGAAGATGGCATAAAAATAATATTATAATTATGGTACAATTAATCCAAAATTATTAATTTCGGGAGAAAGAAATCAACCAAACACAAAATAAAATAATCCCACCTTTTTATCTTGGGATTGTTATCTTTTTATCCCATAAACCAAAGGACCCTAAAATATTATCTTGGGATTGTTATCTTTTATCCCATAAATCAAAGGACCCTAAAATCAATAAAGATTATTTTTAACGATCTCTATACCCCCCTATTATTCACAATTCATTTCGTTGCGAAGAAAACTTTGACACGAAAGAAGAGAAAAGAAACTATATTTTCTTTCGTGAATTAATTCAAAATGAATGACATTATGCATATTAAACTTTAGGACTTGTCATGCATTAATTTTAAAATTTACAACTCTGTCAAATGCTAAAAGTGAACCATTCACCCAAAATACACTATACTTGTATTTTTTTATTTTTTTTTAATCTTTTTAAGATTTTCATTCAAATTGATAGCATTATTATTTCAAGAGTCCTCTAATAATCCATACGTTTTTTGTTTTGGCCAAAATCTCAGGCAAAATACTCAAAGAAAGAAATATATATAATATTGTATGCAAAAAAAAAAAATACAATTGACTATGTTTACCCTCAAAACGGGATTACAATTGAATTTATAAGTGATTTTAAAGATACGTGGATTAATTTGACATAAAGCGATAGATTGAACTATAAGTAAAGCAAACAATAATAAAGTAAATTCAAACCGTGTGACTCGAACAGTTATAGCCTTGAGAAATAGACCTCACTCGAACTAAATATGATCCAAATAATGTCAAATACAAAATTGCAGTAGCTTGTAGAAAGAAAATAATATTATAATACTTTTGGGATGCGTATTACTGTTGCCTTTACAAATAATCAGTCCCCCTTCATATAGTAGGGAGTCCTACTTTAGGTACAACTCTATATAAGGTAGAAAATCTCATTATTTGCTAATTAAGCTGTTTCATTGATACGTGCCGCGATTCCCGCCGTGATGCGCGGCCGGTTACAGATATCTCGGCCTTCCATTATTTTGGTTCGATAATGTTCTCTCGAGCTAATTCGGAGTCGGAGCCAATTTCGGGGTCACGGACTCGATAATCATTGAAGGCGCATGTTCTAACCTCGTACCTAGGTTCGATGGAACCTGGGGTCGATCTTCAATCCGTTATGTTTCGGTTCCGACTCGTCATGTAATAGATGAGATCGGTTTCGGCGTATACAAATAGTTCCCTCGTTTTTCGGAGTGTAAACGAACAGAAACGATATGAGCCCCTGATCCTGATCTCGATACTTCGCTTTAGAAATGACAAAAATAGATGAAACGTCTCGTCAGTCACATCTTAATGGCATTAAATGTTCGTCAGTTGCCGGTCAGCCGCTACAGATTTTGAACCGTCATTTGGATACTATATGTACTCCATCCTTCATCCATTTAAACTTTACGTTTAAACCTCTTCTACTCTTGTTCTTTTAAAAAATCTTTGCATTCTCTAATACTTGTACCAGATTTTTTTGAGGTTTTTGTAAGAATCTTCGCTCGTCTTTGTTCCAAATATTAGCGTTACCTTTTAACTTCCTCTTCTTCATCTCTATTCAGAGAAAAATGGCGAAAACTTCTAAAACACTTCCACAAAAAGAAACTGCCTCTTCATCACGGCCGGCTGGCGAGAAAACAGCGGCGGAACCTCACCCTAAAGTGTTTGTTCCTGGTGGATGCTTGACCGGTGCTGATTTCAAGGTTGAAAAGACTTCCTCGATACCGGGTCAATGCGAGCCGGTCTCGAGATATATATGCTCGATCACGGACGGTCTCCTCTCCAAGGTCAAAGAGGATTGCAACTGGGTTGATAAAAATGTGGTGGCGCCCATGCCTGAGTAAGCGATTACTACTCACGTGGAGGATTTTTTAAGTATTTACACTTATCCCTTCACGTTGGGCTCCTTGGACCTGGTCATCATCGCCTTCTGCAAGAGGTACGAGGTGACTCTTGGTCAAATCCACCTCTCTTTCTGGAGGATAGTAACTCTCCTCTGCTTTTTCGGAAGCAAAATCGAGGGGTGTCCCTTCACCCTCGATCATCTCATGCGCCTGTACAGTCCCCGACTTTATCAAGGGGGATTAATAAAGCTTGCCCGCCGGGCCAGTAAGGCCCCATTCTCGAGTATAGACAAGGATCGGGACCGGGGCTAGTTGGGCCGATTCGTTCAGGTGAACGTCTCGGATTTAATCCCGACCGAGTACATGTCATTTCCCGAGAAATGGAACATGAAACGTAAGTATAACTTTGTTCTAACGATTTTGTTTATTGTTTTTTCTTTTTCCTCCCTTCTTATCGACATTTTGTGGTGCAGCTGTTGCTCGAATGCCGAATGCAATTCATCGACTCAAGGAGTGGTTCGAGGACCTCGTGTCATAGAAACCCTATTCCGAGCGCGCGTGGCGCGAACTGCCGAATGGACGGTGGGGGGCCCGTTCCCATGGTAAGTTTCCTTTTCTGATTCAATAATATTTGATTTTTTTTCCTAGTGATGTTGAGTTCTTATTAGTTCCCTTTTCATTTGCAGGTCTTCCCAAGGATGTTGCTATGAGGCGTCCATCCGGTGACGAGAATGTGCCTCTCGAGTCCCCTATCCCGAGGTAGGGTGATGAGAAGAAAAGGAAGAGGGCCCCGAATTCTCCGAGCTCGGAAAAGAAAAAAACAAAAAGAGATCCGGTGCGTAAACCTAAGGGTAGCACCAGTGCTCTAGCGCCCTCTTCGGACTCACTCCACCGGCTCAGGGATGAGTCAGAAGGAGAAGAAGAGAACTCCAAACTGGTGGCCCGTGTGTGGTCAGGGCTCGAGGTTCGAGGGGCCCCCGACTCGGCGAGAGCTGAAACTGAATTACCTCGACTCGGGGAGGTCGATGAGGGAGCCTTAGCCGAAGCTTCCGACCCAGAAGGAGGCAAGGCGGCTTTGCCTCGAGATAGAGAGGCCGATAACGAGGCCGTAACTGATTCTTCCCGGACAGCGGATGGTGCTTCGAAGGCCATACCCGAAGTGATAGACCTATCCGGTTCGCCATTATTTACTGAGTCTATGATCGTCGATGCTCAGGCGCTGAAAGAATGACCCAACGAAGAGCCACAAGGGGCAGTAGACTCCTTTCAAAACTTTTTCGATGGCGTAGACTCTATTGCTGCGGAGGACATCACCGGTTTGGGTGATACACCGGTGCCGAAGAAGAGTCCATCATCACGGACAAGTTGACCTGCCTCGAGCCCGAAACTAGTCAACCGGTTCCTAGCCCCGAGTTTGAATCCAGACTGGAAGAGGTCAATTGTTATGTCCATTCTGGAGGATGCCTGGGTTCTTTCTTCCCCCGTGGGAGTGGCCAGTTACCTTCGGTGCTTGGTGACCGAGGTGGATCAGCCCAAGATGAACAAGGTGGAAGTTCCTTGTTTATTCAACGAAGCCCAACAGGCATTAAATCGGGTAACCTTATATACCTCCTAATAATTTCTAGTGTGTACTTAGATAATTTTGTAGATGATCGTAACTCCTCCTTTTGTGTTTGTAGGCTTCGGTACTCCACTATGAAACGTTCCTCCGATACCGGGAAGAATTGAACTAGTACGAGGCCGAGATCCGAGGGCTCACTGAGAAAAGAGATGCTTACAAACTTCTCAGTGCGCAAAGAGAAAGGGAGGCTAAGGTCCTCCGGGCTGAGTTAGAGGTGGCTCAGAAAGAGCATTCCAACCTGGCTGAGCCGGTGAGAAGAATTTATGAAGTTAGTGATAACGAATTGGTCATGATGACTAATGGTCCGAACCCACAGGTCCAGCAGAAGATTGATAAGTCGGGCAGCTTGGGGAAGAGGTAGATGCGGTAAAGGCTAAGGTCGAAGAATGGAAAAAGAACATGGACCGCCTGGCCTCGAAAAAGGAGACTGCTCGGGCCCAACTAGCTTCGGCTAAGGTCCAACTCCGAGCGTATGAAGGAGAAGTCCTTGGTGCAGGCCAAGAAGATTGAGGAGCTCTGGTTTCCGGTTGAATTCAGCTATCTCTAATCGAGAAAATCTGGCCACGGAGCTCGAAGCGGTCAAGTCGGAGGCCAAATTAGTTAAGGCCAATGCCGATAAGATGGTGACTGTTTATAAGGCCGATGCCAAGGCTGCTCAGGTTCGAGCAAGAGACATCACCGGGCATGCTAAATGGAAATCTCGAAGGGAGGCCCTCGAGGAAATCCATGCTTTAGGTTTTGACCTATCAGCTGAGACCGAGAACGTCAAGGAGCTCGAAGCCGAGGCTAAAAAGTTGGCTTATGCCGAGGATGATAATGACTCTGAGGATTTAAGCGAGTCTGAAGGTGGGGAAGATGCCGAGGGTGAAGATGCTTCCCTCGATGAGGACCAGGCCACTTAGGCCTTTAGATGTTTTTGTTTTTTGATTTTTTGTATTTTTGTTGAGGTCGTTCGGCCTTTGTAAAATTTTTCATCGGGCTATTTGGTCCTTAAAAAAAGAATTTTGTATAAATATATAATGCTTTCTTTCCCTTTTACGGCTTTCGAATTTTTTCCTTTACTTTATTATTTATATTCACAAAGATCAAAAATGCCTTAGCACGAACTGATTAGGTTATGTTTGAAGATTCAAACAAACCTTGCCTTTACATTATTCTGTTTTAAGGCATTTTGGGGGATCGGTGTTATCGGAAACTTCCTCTCAAAGTAAGTAGTTGAGATTATAATTCGTCGAGGGTAGCCTTTAGGACCGGTTATGAAAATTTTCTTTTCGAAGGCCTTGTGTTTATTACGGGTCTCGGACGTCGCCGAGTCGTGTTAACATGGTCGTTGCCTTTTAGTTCGGGTCTCGCCCAGTGGGCTTGCTTTCTCGAGTTATCCGGGCTTGCCTAAGATAATAGTCCCCGAGTGGGGATAGCCGTGGCCTTTAAAATTTGGGGGTTGCCTAATAGGTCTTATGCCCCCGAGGACTAATAGCTTGGACCGTTCGAGTTTGTTCTCGGATGGTATTACCCGAGTGAGAGAGTGATTATTCGATCTCAGGTTAAAGTAGCCCGTGGGCTTATTACTTTTAGGGGATCGGAAGCAGGGAATTCTTTAAAAAATGTAAATAAGAAATTTTTTAAAATACAAGATGATTGCAAGGAAAAAACTTCTCTTTATTCTTGTGTAAAACAGTCATACATGCGTACATGCTTTATGCTAGGGCTCAAGCAATCTATGCGGGCACGATTCGTTTAACCGTTTGGCCCTTATAATAAATCCTACCTATCGAGACCCTTCCACCACGAAGTAATTTCCTTGCTAAAGTCGATATCTGAGGGTAATGCATCCCGGTATTCGAATTTGATCATAGAGAGAAGCTTCGGATACTGTTAATGTGATCTTCGACACAGATTTGTGATCAGTCTTTGATTCTAAGTTATCACGATCCATTGTTGCCTCGTTAAAAACCTTGCCGGAAAACCCATTTGGGAAAAAACTAGCTCAAGGGAAAAAGAGCGCGACGCGTGTTTTCAGACCTAAAACTTTGTACTGCTCCTTATCGATCACCTGCAAGTGTTAGTCCGAAATATAAATAAAAGAAAATGAATAGGGTTGTACCTTAGCAGTAATATCATTTTAGGTGAGTTATATTCCAATTGCTCGGCAGTTGTTCACCGTTCATCATTCCGAGCTTGTAGAATTCTTTTCCGCTGACTTCGACGATATGATACGGTCCTTCCCAGTTCGATACCAACTTTCCCTTGCTCGGGTTTCGGGTGTTCAGTGTGACGTTTCTTAACACTAAGTCCCCGATGTTGAAGTATCAAAGGTTGGCCCTTCTACTGTAATATCTCTCTATCTGTTGCTTTTGGGCGGCCAACCGAACAAGGGCGGCTTCGCGCCTTTCATCCAACAGTTCCAAGCTCGTATTCATTGCCTTGTCATTTTATTCCTTTGCTGCATAGCGGAATCTGATACTTGGCTCTTCGACTTCGACCGGTATCGAAGCTTCAGCACCGTAAACCAATGAGAAGGGAGTGGCCCCGGTACTGGACTTTGAGGTCATACGATTTGCCCATAGGACTTCGGGTAGGATTTCCTTTCACCTTCCTTTGGCATCGGTTAACCTCTTTTTGAGGCTTTGGAGTATGGTTTTGTTGGTCGATTCGGCTTGTCCATTCCCACTAGGGTGATAGGTGTTGACGGGATCCGTCTGATCTTATGATCCTCGAGAAACTTGGTCACTTTGCTGCCGATAATTTATTTCCCGTTGTCACATACGATTTCATATGGCAGTCCGAACCGACATATGATGTGGTCCCAAATGAAGTCGATGACCTCTTTTTCCCTAACCTTCTCATACACCTGGGCTTCCACCCACTTAGAAAAATAATCAGTCATAAATAATATAAATTAAGCCTTACTCGGTGCCCACGAAAGGGGGCCAACGATGTCCATTCCCCACTTCATGAACGGCCATGGTGATAAAACCGAGTGGAGTGGTTCCCCCGGTCGATAGATCATTGGCATTCATCACATTTTCGAATGAACTCCTTTGCGTCTTTTTCCATGTCGATCTAATAATAACAGGCTCTGATTATTTTTCGAACTAGCGATTCGGCGCCCGGATGATTCCCACAAGTACCTTCGTAGATTTCCCTCAAAACATACTCAGTGTTGCCCGGCCCTAAACATATTACAAGTAAGCCATCAAATGTTCTTCTGAACAAGGTTCCATCTTCGGACAGGATAAATCGGGCCGCCTTTGTGCGCAAGGAGACTCTTTTGGATCCGAGGGCAGTTTACCTAATCTGAGATATTCTATGTACTTATTCCTCCACACCCAAGTTAGCGAGGGCATGAGCCTCGCTGTTTGGATCCCGAGGTATGTGTTGCAAAGTACATTCTCTGAAGCGATGTAATATCACCTATAATTTGTCCAAGTATCTTTGCATTCGTTCCTCCCTAACCTCGAATGTTCCATTGACTTGGTTTACCTCAAGGAGGGAGTCGCACTTGGCTTCGATCACGTCCGCCCTCACGCTCCTGCCTAGTTCAATCATGGCCTCATATTCGGCCTCGTTGTTAGTCAATTTCACAGTCTTAATAGATTGTCTGATTATATTACCCTTTGGTGGCTTCAATACGATGCCAAGTCCGGATCCTTTTGCGTTTGAGGCGCCGTCCGTGAAGAGAGTCCAGATTCCCGAGGAAGTTCCTGAGTTAATCAACAACTCTCTTTCAACCTCGGGTATTGGGGTCAGTGTAAAGTCGGCCACAAAGTCTTCCAAAATATGAGACTTAATCGCGGTCCGAGGTCAATACTCAATATCGTATCCACTTATTTCTATGGCTAATTTGGCCAGTCGACCCGAGAGTTTGGGCTTATGCATAACGTTCCTCAATGGGTAAGTAGTTATGATACATATGGGATGACATTGGAAGTACGGTTTTAGCTTCCTAGAGGCGCTTAACAAAGCGAGCGCCAGTTTTTCTAGGTGAGGAAACCTAGTTTCGACCTCACCTAAGGTTCTACTAACATAGTAAATTGAAAATACCGTACCTTGCTCTTCCCGAACTAGGACTCCACTTACCACTATCTCCGACATCGCCAAGTACAAGTACAGTTGTTCGTCCGCCTTCGGTGTGTGAAGCAGGGGCAGGCTCGATAAGTACCTTTTGAGTTCCTCCAAAAGCTCGTTGGCATTCCGGGGTCCACGAAAAGTCATTCTTCTTCTTCAACAGTGCGAAGAATTAGTGGCTTCTGTCGGATGACCTCGAAATAAATCACCCCAGGGCAGCTATTCGTCCGGTTAACCTTTGCACGGCCTTTACGTTGTCCACGACCGTGATATCTTCGATGGTTTTGATCTTATCAGGATTGATCTCAATTCCCCGATTGGATACCATAAATCTGAGGAACTTACCCGACCCTACTCCAAACATACATTTTTCTGGGTTCAGCTTCATGTTGTGCTGCTTCAGTATACTGAATGTTTCCTGCAAGTGTTTTAAATGGTCCTCTGCTCGCAGGGACTTAACTAACATGTCATCAATGTAAAACCTCCAAAGATTTTCCTATTTGTTTCTCGAACATCCGATTTACTAAGCATTGGTATGTGGCACTAGCATTTTTTAATCCAAACGGCATTGCGTTATAACAGTACGTGTCGTACTTAGTAATGAAGGAAGTTTTTTCCTGATCACCCGGGTCCATCCATTTTTGGTTGTACCTGGAGTAGGCGTCGAGAAAATTAAGGGTCTCGTGGCCGGCCGTGGCATCGATCATACGGTCGATGTTGGGCAAAGGAAAAGAGTCTTTGGGGCATGCTTTATTCAGGTCTTTATAGCCTACACACATTCTTATTTTATACCCTTTTTAAGGGACTACCACTACGTTTTCTAACCAATCCGGGTATTTGACCTCCCGAATAGACCCTATTTAAGAAGTTTAGATACCTCATCCTTGATGAAAGCATGGTTGATCTTGGACTGGGATCTCCTCTTTTGTTTAACCAGAAGAAACTTCCGGTCCAGGCTTAGCTTGTGAGTGGTTATCTCCGATGGGATACCTACCATGTCGAGGTGGGACCAAGCAAAGCAGTCTTCGTTAGTTATTAAGATATTGAATGAGTTTTACCCTGAGCTCGGAGCTTAGCCCCGTGCCCAGTTATACCTTTTGATCGAGCAAATTTTCTCGCAATATGACTTGTTCCAGTTCCTCGACCGTCGATTTAGTGGCGTCGAAATCATCGGTGGCTTTAAAAGACCTGGGAATCCCATAATCATCACCCTTTACTTCCCCTTGTTTATCCGAATCTGCCGAAGATGGTATCAGTGATTGCTATTTTGCCCCGTTTTTGAGCACCTAGTTTGGGCCCTTCAATGTTGAAACTGTAGATGTCGGTGTCACCTCTTCAACCGCGAACATTTATTTTGTAGCCGGTTGTTCCCCGTAGACCATTCAACTCCGTTAGGTGCTGGAAATTTCAATGCCTGGTGCAGCATCAAAGGCACTACCCTCATGTTGTGGATCCATGGCCTTCCCAATAGAGCGTTGTATCTCATGTCCCCTTCGATCACATAAAATTTAGTCTCCTGGATGGTCCCGGTGGTGTTTACTTGTAATGTTATTTCGCCTTTAGTGGTCTCACAAGCCATGTTGAATCCGTTTAGAACTTGAACTGCAGGCACGACTTGGTCTTGCAAACCGAGCTGTTCTACAACCCTTGATCGAATAATGTTGGTTGAGCTACCTGGATCAATTAACACACGTTTAACCTGAATTTTATTTACGAGTATAGATATTACCAGTGCATCATTGTGGGGTTGCACGATCCATTCCGCATCTTCATCGTTGAAAGATAAAGTTCCTTCCAATATGTAGTCCTGAGTTCGTTTCTCCCTAGTAATGGATACTTTGGTGCGTTTTAACATAGGCCCTTGTGGGATGTTAACTCCTACGATAGTCATGTTAATGACGTGTTGAGGTTCTTCTTGTTCTGCCTGTTTGTTAGAATCTCTGTTCCTGAAATGATTCTTGGCTCGTCGCTCAAGAACTCCCAAAGATTCCCATTGTTGAATAGATGAGCTACTTCCTCTCTCAGCTGTCGACAATCCTCCGTTCTATGACCATGAGTGTCGTGATATTTGCACATCTGGTTAGATCCCTTTGGGTTGGATCGGACTGTAGGGATCAAGGCCATTTGGTATCTTTGATGCGCCCGATAGCCTATACAATAGCGGCAGCATCGACATTAAAGTTGTATTACGATAGCCTTAGTGAGTCTTTAGACCTGTCGAGGCCATTTTTGGTCATAATTCCCCGCCCGCTTTGACCTCGGTCGTTCCTCCTTTCATTTCCTATAGGTTTCGCCCGGACCCACTGCTTCTCCGATCTCCGTTATATGGTTGATACCTATCGCTGTTTGGCCTCGGTTCACGATCGATTTCTCTCTTGACTCTGTCGAAGGTCCTAACCGGATAAACAGACCCCGAAGAGGCCCCGAGTTGGTCATCTTCGACTTTGATTTTTGACTGATACTGGTTATGCACGCCAGCCCAAGTAACAGCCGAATATTCTATTAAGTTCTGATTCAGCTGTTGTGAAGCCATTGAGCTTCGAATATTAAGTCCCTGAGTAAAAGCTTGAACAGCCCAATCATTAGCGACCGGTGGCAGGTCCATCCGTTCCATTTGAAATCGAGATACGAATTCTTTGAGCATTTAATTATCCTTTTGCCTCACTTACAAGAGGTCTGATTTCCTGGTTTCGACCTTAATAGCCTCTGCGTGTGCTTTCACAAAAGAGTCTGCAAGCATAGCAAATGAGTCAATAGAATTAGGGGGTAAGTTGTGATACCATATCATGACTCCCTTTGACAAGGTTTCTCTGAATTTCTTCAGTAAGAAGGCCTCGATCTCATCATCCTCCAAATCTTTTCATTTGATGGCGCAGGTGTATGAAGTGACGTGCTCATTTGGGTCAGTCGTTGTTGTACTTAGGAATCTCAGGCATGCGAAATTTTTTAGGGATCGGCTTCGGAGCCGCACTTGGAGGGAAAGGTTTCTGTACAAACTTCTTGGAATCCAAGCCTTTCAGTACCGCGGCGCTCTCGGGATTTGGTCGACTCTAGAATTGTAAGTCTCCACCTTTTTGTTGTTTGCTTCGATTTTCTTCTACCCTAATTCTATTTGTTTTGTCAACTCCTCGAGCATTTTTATGATCTCGGGATAACTACCCGGCTCGTTCCCGCTCGACCTTTCCGCGACCGGTCCTTCCCTGTGAGTGATTTCTTGAGATGGGCCGGGCTCAATCTTGCTCGGTGTGCGGCTCTGGTTTTGTAACTGAGCTATTGCCGCCTGTTGAGCCTGCAACATTTCGAAGATCATCCGCAGATTGACCTCGTCTCCTCCATTGTTTTGAGTATTTTGTGCAGTCGACCAAGCTCCACCACGGATGCTATTCTCGGGGTCAGTAGGCAAATTTGCATCGATAACCACATGTGAATTAGCGTCAATCGGATCCGCGATCGAAATTCCAACGGGATCAGCAGCCGGTATCACCTCAAATCTTCCTCAAAATTAGTCAAAATCATCTCAAATCTTCCTCAAAATTTGTATATTGATTCATTTATATGTTTTTAATAAATTTCAACAATACTCATGGAAAAATATCCCTTTTTGCTTAGGTTTTTGGAATGTTATATTATAATTTTTTTTGTCTGTGTTTCATCACGTTGTTTGCTTATCCGTCTTGCATCTAATGTCGCTACTCATACTTAAAAATATGGATGGAGATCATTGCGCGTGGAAAGAATTCTTATTTATCTAGGGTTTTCAATTCCTATGCACTAAGCTAGTTTCGGTAAGTCTGTAATTAATGGCTAGAAATTAATAAATTTAGATTTATTTTGGACATTTCCGTAAAATTCTCCATTCGAATACTTCCTGTCCTTTTCTTTTGAGACGTTTGAATATTCACCAAAACCATAAATAAGGTCACGGTATCAATTTATTTTGAGACCCATTCAAATTTAGTTTACTTTTGTGTCAAATCTCAAGAGTTCTTAATTTTCACAGGTAAGAAATCATAAAAAAAAAATTACAAGATATCTTTGCTTAGCCATTTTCTTCCACTCAAAGTGTAAAAGGTCATATTAAACAATTTCTTTTAAGGTGAGACCCTTAAAGTCGTCATGTTTGCCAAAATATTATTCAGATGTCCTAAATGGTACCTCAGTTTAATTTTAATCTTTGTCTAGTGCCTTTTTACAAACTTAAACGTGATTATACAGAAGTCTGAAATTTTCAGAAACAAAAAGATGGCCCGCCTGAAAGATGGCTGTTCTTTGTATGCAATTTAAACAGTGCCATCTCCCTCTTCTATTTGTGATGTGATCTTAAGTGCTTAATTAATCATAGCCCTACTACGCAAGGAAGAAAAAGTAGTTATAAGTTTCGACTTTTGAATAAAAACCAAGGGAAAACAAACTACAAAGCAAACACTCCAAAGTAAATACTAGCTTCCTTTTCCATTATTATTACATTTTTTATAACAGTAATATCTAAGCCACCAGCTTCCTTTCTACTTTTTTGGGGACTTCTGAGCATCAATATCTCAAAGCATCTTGCGTAATATAACATTTAGGATCATTTTCTTTATCAGACTTGAGCTGATAAAAAAGAGGAATACCACAAGTAACCAGAAACTATCACCATAAGTATCACTAGAACAATTAAATAAGAAAAAATGGACCTGACAACTATTCCAATACATAAAGAAGACTTGAGCTGGTCAATTTCTCAAAGCTAATCCATCACATGTCTCAGTCTACGCTACAAGTGTACTCGCTGTGGTAGACTCACTGCATGCATATAAATGGAAAAACTCACAATCAGCAACGGTAAGTAGAATACTAACCAGGAATTACACTTTGTATGATCAGTTGGGCTGCTGGAACCATGTAGCAAAGAATCTTGGATAGGAAAAAGAAAAAATATATAAATTGATGGATAAATGATGTCTGTAGAGATTTCAGAATAATGTACGTCTCTCCGTCCCATGTAAGTGGCCTTGCATTCTAGTGTTTAAGATAAAAGTTGAAACGGTTGATTTACAATTCAGGACTACAAATTTGTTATGTACTTCCTGTAACACAACATTGAGAAGATATTGGTAAGTAGGGAAATTACATTTGTTTCAAGGTAGCGACAAAATTTCGGCACTAGCTAATTAATTAGCAGCGAATCAAGGAAAGGAAGGTTCTAAATAGTCCAAAGTCCAACAGATTACATTTGAAATGGTGCATGCCTATGGATCAGGAAGAGAGTCTAGCAGCACTGCAATCCAAAGCATAGCTCATACTGCACGATTACTAGATTCGAGTCTAAGTAGTTTTGGAATGTAACCTTACTTGGGTCAAATAAGAACAGGTGGCTCAAGAACTACACGACGCATCAAGGTCATGAAAACTGGAAAGAACAAAATATAAGTGTCTGGGAGAAGTCATCGGTACAACAAGTTGTGTATAAGAACTAACATCACTTGACCCAAGATGGTGGATGCGAAAAGGACTACCTGGACAAGAGCTACATGGTCTAAGGGGAAAAGGGTTAGTTATAGCACAAGTACGCTGAAATAGTGAAATATTATGAGCCTCAAGTCATATTAAAAGTTCGCTGAGTAACAACAAAGAGGTTTTAACCCAGGAGCAAATCAAACTCACCCTCAAGTGGATCATAATCAACACTACCTAATAGCAACATGTCAAAAATGTAAATGATTGACAGGTCTTCATGTGGTGACAGAAACATTAACGCTAGCATTTCAGCTCGACCCCTCAAAAAGATCTGTACCAAGTGGGAGAAAACTAAGAGGTACACAGTATCTTTGGGAAATAGTAACACAACCAAGAAAGCAATTAATGTTCAGCTTGATTCTTAAAATAAAATTAAAAAAACTTACCAAGTGGAACAAACTATGCGTCATAACTAGCCTCTCATAATTTAGGGGAACACTCGGAAGGGAATTCAGAAAGTATTCTTAAAAAAATGTAGCGTACTATCTTTCTTGTCAAACTATGTGACATAGCTAGCCACGCATAATTTAGGGGCCAGTTACATTAAAGCGCTTAGAAAGGGAATTTTGGAAAGACAGTATACTTTCAATTTAAGTTGCTGGGACTCGGGTGCGCGAATCTGATGCGGGTACGGATCCGAAAGTTGGAAATCAACAAAATCAAAATTTTAAGATTTTAGGGTACAGATCTAGGTATGAATACAAGTGCTGGAATTCGACTAGAAAAATTCAAAATTATAAAAGTAGAGCTATAAATTCTAATAATTAATTCAGAAATTATCCCTCTTTTCTACGAGAAAGAAACATTTATAAATAGCATAATTTGGTGCTTTTCAGTTACGTGTCACAAGTAGCATATAGTGGAAAATAAAGGGGTCCATTTAGTATGTTACAATTAGAGTCCTTTAAGAACTGTAGTTCTCCGCCTCGTTCACGTCTTTTGGGTCGTTTTCCCCAGGCCCCAATTGTATTAAAATCTGTTACAATTAAAATATGTTTTATCTTTTATTTTGAAAAATCAACATCTCAAATTTTCTCCTAAATTCGTTCACCAATTTCGGTCAAAATATTTAAAGTTGGTTGACCTAATCCCAAACGTATCCCACACCAGTCTCAATATCGTGTCGAGATGAATTCGGCATAAAAAATAAAAGTTCGCACAACTTAACTTTAAATAATATAGAGTGTTGTTTTCTTGTCAATTCCTTTTCTATCCTTACGTTCACTCATATATTTCAACCCCTTAGTCAAATCACAAGACAGAAACCACGACGAATCAATGGCACATAACCACAAAAGTTGTGCAGGTTCACTGTAACCAAGAAGGATACATATAATAAGGAATACTATTTCCAAAAATGACAGACCCCCAGCAGCAACTATATCACATAATTACAGGAAGTGTAAACTAAAATGAGTGCAGTTATTTGCCTAGAAAATTTGCGTCCAGATTGTCCATAATGAATCTTTTTATGACCATTAGTACCCTTTTGGAGTAAGAGGCAAGAGCGGGTCAAAGTTCCTAATATAGCCCTCTTATCGGCAACTAGATCACATAATTACAGGAAGTGTAAAGTAAAATGGGTGCAGTAATTTGCCTAGAAAATTTGCGTCCAGCATATCCATAATGAATTTTTATGCCCATTAATAACCTTTTGGAGTAAGAGCAAGAGTGAGTCAAAGTTCCTAATTTCACCCTCTTATGGTCTTATCACCTAATAAGTAAAAAGTATATGTAAGCTATATTATAGGTGACTACAATTTCTTTTTAATTCTATTTTTTCACGTCACTACTTACACTATATTCGTGCAATATGTGTTAACTCTACTTTTTCACACTACTTACGCGGTGCTTTGACTAGAATACCCGTTGAGTTTTTTTTTAAATTAAAAAAATTGACCCACTAGTTATTTATCATAAGGAAATAAACCTCTTCCAGAATTCAAGTATATTAGAGATTAATGATATTCAAGAATAATCTAAAACTAAATTCAAAGAGCTTTTAAACTTTTGAAAAGAACCCCAAAAAACCTTAATTTACAAAATGTCCCATAATAGGGGCAGCAAAATTAGCCAATAAACACGCCAACCCGCCCAAGTTTGGATGGGTTATTCACCGGATCATTTAGTAACTCAGCTCAGTTTGACCCGCTCAATTCAGCACATCTAAAAGTTGGCTGATTTTTAGTCCAAACTGACCCATGAGTAACCTTGTCAAAATATTTTAAATTTTTTTAATATTTTAAATTTTTTTAATATGTTATACATAGCCATAATAAAGGAAAAATAAGTTATATTTGGTAATTAAATAATTTATAAGAAAAATTAATAAATAAAAACTTGGTATGCGTTGGGCCAATTAGCTTAAATGACCCATTGTTTAACTCATTTTGACTCGATATATCTCAGCCCAAATAACTTTTGGACGGGTCAATGACCAGCCGATTTATCAGCAGAACCCAACTCTCTAAGCTTATTTTTATTCAATTTCTCTTAGCCCAAATACAAACTCATCTCGAGTAGGGGAGTCCGAAAAGCTTAATGAATCCTCGTCTTCTTCAATTCAAGTTTTCCAACCAATAGTAGAATCAGATTTTGTAGTTGTGAAAAAAAGGACTTCAAATCAAAAATATCCTTTTGAATTTGAAGGATTTCTAATTAGTGCAAAGGAACTTTTTTAACTTTTTTCTACAAAAATTGGTTTTGGTTGAATTTATGTGAAACCCTGGAAATCATTCCATTTAATGTTGTTAGTGTGTACCTCTATTTGCCTTGCTGATCCATTGACTCCATTTGCCTTGGATTAACCAAGGCCATTTGAGGAAAAATTTACTTTAGGCCCCACACAATTGACACAACTTGTGTGAGGCTTCTTTTTGTTTCAAAAAGTGGTGGACCTACGAGCACGCACGGAGGAGGAGCCCTCATGCTCCAGTAAGGAGGTGCGAGCGTTTGGCTTTAGGGGTACGAGAAGAGGTAGAGTGCAGTCTAAGAAGTAATGGGGAAAGATGATCAAACAGGACATGGCGTTGCTGCAGATGTCCGAAGACATGGCCCTTGATAGGAAGGTGTGGAGGTCGAGTTGGGATTGTAGGTTAGGACGTAGTGGAGTCCGGGGGTGAGGGTAGTTTGACAGGGTTGGCCTTAGACTGCTAGTGGTTAATATTGTGTTCACACTATCCTTCTATTTTTCATAGCATCGGGGCTTATTTTCTGGTTTTGTTATTACATTTCAACTATTTTCTAGTTCTTATGATGTTGTTATTATTTCTTTGGTTTCTGTTTAATGGTACTAATATATTGTCCCTCCCCTTCTCTTCTCGGTTTTCTTTAGTCGAGGAGCTTTCGGAAACAGCCTCTCTACTCCTTCAGAGAAGGGGTAAGGTCTGCGTATACACTACGTTCCACAGACCCCACTTGTGATATTTTACTGGGTTGTTGTTGTTGTTGTAAATTGGTGGACCTAGAGATTCGGAACCCAAAAGTATAAGGTTTTGGGTCCATTAATTTGTGAAACAAAAGGAAGCTTCACACAACTTATGTCAATTATGTGAAGCACAAAATAAAGTTTCTCCCATGTGAGGGAATTATTTGTGTTATATATTTCCCTTGGTCGATCCATCGACCCTCAGAGTCTGACGAATCAATGGTCAATGGATAAACCAAGGCCATTTGAGGACTTATTTTAGTTATGGAAAATGACTAAAAATATCCTTGTACTTTCAAAAATGATTTAAACATATCCCTCGTTATACTATATGGCTATTTATGCTCCTACCGTAATATTATGATTCAATAATACCCCTGATTTGGATAGACTGCCATATGGCTTCATCAAATTAAAATGACCGAACCTTTATCTATACCCGATCCATTTAACTTAAACTCTAAACAGATCCAACTTCTCTCCCAAATTAAAACACAAGTGAACACAAAAAAATAAATAAATAAATAAAATTACCTTCCCCTTCTTATTTCTTTTAATTTTCGTTAGGGGAATTATACGTGCACGAGGATGGGGGATAATAGATAATGTCTCACATCATCACTTAAAATCTCATTTCTCGTTCTTTAAGAGCTCTAGCTTCTTCTTGAAGAATAAGCTAGTTTAATTTTACCAATATCAGCTTTCCAAATCGAATGAATTATTCAATTTGTATAATACTAGCGTTTATTAAAAGTTTCTTAGGACAAAGAGGCTACTTACTTTTATGTAAATATGGAGTATTGAGTACTGGTATTCGCTTTAGCAATTGCCAACTTAGGAACCCTAATTTTTTCACTGCTTTCTATACAACGATGGGAAGGTAGAAAGGGGCCTTTTTCCTACGGTTCAGTTGTGTTTTAAGTTGGGGAGAAGTTAGGTCAAGTTTAGGGTTACAGTTAAATGGATCGAATATAAAAATAGATTGGATCATAAAGTCATGTGACAGTCCATCCAAATCAGAGTATTATTGAATCATAGTATAACAGCATGGACATAAATAGCCAAATAGTATAATAAAAGGTATTTTTAAATCACTTTTGAAAGTACATGGATATTTTTAGACCTTTTCCGTTTTCTTATTTACCTTGGTAGATCAATCAACTCCGACAAGGCAATTTGAGGAACTCATTCATGTTATTTCCGTTGGTTGAAGAGTGATTGATCAAATCAAGGGCATATGAAAGAAATATTCCTGTTATTTGTCTGGGTTTGGTTTGACTAAAAGAATTGACGTTTGTGATTAAGAAAAGACATCAAATCAAACAACTATATACAAACATTAATCTTTTTTGTTGCTTTCATATGTTTTTTTAAGCCGTTAGTTTACTTATTTTTTATGTTGCAAAAGGGTCTTCTTTTGGATTTTCTTTGTGGTGCCATTTTTACTGGTCATGGTAGCTTTACGTTGTTGCTTTTCTGTGAAATTTTTATTCTGAGCGAGTCTTAACCAACAAAGGTGTGAAAGGGTTTATTCTCTGTCCACTTTTACAAATGCAATCAAATAAACAAGAAAGAGAAAGTAAACTTGTAATTCAAGTAGGCACAATAAATTGTGTTAAATAAACCTTAAAAAGTGGACTACTAGGTCCACCTGTAGTCCACCTTTTAAAGCTTCCTAAAACCAAATGAAGGTTTCGATTTTTACCCTTCTTCTTTGACCAGAACTTTGGTTCTTCCGCCTAAATAAAAGTTAATCTTTACAGTTCCATAAAAAATCAAGGTCCCAACTTTAGCTATTGAAAAAAAATAAGCAATCTCTTTAAATGCATCCTCCGCAACATTAAAAATTTACTTTCGATGGCGATCAACTCCTCAATCAAATGTTGGCTTCCTGACTGATGCTAAAAAGAATGAAAAGTTGGCGTCCAGATCTTGGTCCTTTTATTCTAAATGTAGATCAGTTGTTCGGATCTTCTTCTGCCATTCTCATCTATCCATGGTTTTCAGGTATGAATCTTTCTCCATTTCTCATGGTTTCTTTATCCATTTCCTCTTCCTTATTTGAGAATATGGGGTGTCTCTTGGTAATGAAGCAAATTGATCAGCAATGTCATATCTTTGTTTGGTTTAGATGTGATAAGCGAAGATCCTCCTCATACTCTTTCCCTCCATTTATTTTGTTACTATGCACTATTTTATCTTTTGTTTTTCCTTGTTTATTTGATTTCATTAGTAACAAATGGACATACATATAGGCGCACCATCCACGTGTCAAAAATAGAATGGACGTATCTTTTGTTGGTTGAGAGTTGAGACTCACTTAAAATAATATTTTTCCTTTTGTGTGATATAAATATTTCATCATTATTGTACTATTTTCTTGATGTTTCAGCGGTTCCTGTGCTGGTTTGACCACATATGGGATGAAGTATAGTGCAAGTAATAATGCAAAAGGCGAAGTGGTGGTCATTTCTAGTGGTATCACCCATAGTGTAAGAACTTTTTAGTTTATAAGTAGTACTTTGTTACTTTTTAAGTAATTTGACAATGAGAGAGAAATTTAAAACTTTGGCTCACTCTCCCCACAAAAGGGTATAATGGACTTAGGAAATTGTTCTGGATATTTTGGACCACAGATTTTATGGACAAGTAAAATTGTCAAGAGAGAGAGGATTGCTTACTATTTCCAGACAGGTGGAAGCTTCTTAGTTTTCTTGTAATAGCGAGCCAAGCGGTGAATCCTACTCTCCACCAAAATCAAGCGAAACTTGGAATCCTTGTCCTTTCTGTTCCTCTCTAAATGCTTCCTGATGGCTACTGCCTTCTTAATTAGGTGGTATAGATCCTCTGGAATCTCGGGAGCAAGCCCTATCCAGTTGCCCAAAATATTTCACATGTTAAATCAATCAACTCTGCCTTAAATCCCAAGCTGGTTGGAGCTGTCAATATGAACTATTTATATATTTCTCTCCATTGGGGACAAGTAGTAATTGATATGATAAACCAAATTTTACCGAAACTTAATTGCATATTCAATTTTACACATGCACACACACATACACACCACTATACTGGAACATATTTCGTCCAAATAGATAATTAATTGATATGTCAAACCAGATTTTACCGAAATGTAATTGAAGTTGAATTTCTTGCAGCATTAATAATTTGAAAAAAAAATAAATGAAAAAGGTAAATACCGTGAGCTTTGAGGATACGCAAAATCTTGCTACCAGTGACACTCTTGACTTGAGCAATTCCGTGAGAATCACACCAATTTGTGAAGGTGTCAATCCTTTTTTCGCAAACTTGCAGATATTATCCTCAACCTAAAAATTTATGGAAACATAATCATATACGAATTTCAATATACTTACTTGTTTCTATATTTTTTTAAAAAAAAAAAGTGGATGAATTACATCTGGAGCGGAGATCTTAAGCCAACTGGGAGGAGTTCTCTTGTAAGGAAGAGCTGAAGCTGATATACCTTTACTGAAACCACAAAAACCGCAAATGAGAAAATTAGAGTGAAACTTTAAGTAGAAATATGGAGAAAACTGAGGAAAAAGATGGTTGTATAAAGGAAAAATGGCAAAAAGAAACGAACCCGCGACTGTGCATACGACCCATGGCGAAGATGTGAGTGAATTGTGCTGCAAAGTGTAGCCAAGGAAGTTGACAAACCCTAGGTTCCACTACAGTTAACTAGGGTTTACGAAAGAAGAGGATGTTGCACGTTCCAAGGGATTGGGCCAGAAATCCTGGGTCCAGTTTTTGACTCATCCAAAACATATCCCCAACATTTGCACAAATAGTACAGTTTTGCGCCGTTATTTAAGTTTTGTCTCCATTTAAGGAATTTGTGCAAAGATAACCTTTCTAAGTTTAACGAAAAAATATTTTGAATACCCTCCTTTAACTCCCATTTATCATTGTGTTTCACCTCATACCACAAATGATTGCTCGATAAGCCATTATTGCCCATTAATATCTTCTTCTTCTTTTGGTGGTAAAAACAGATACTTATTACTTGAAGTACTAAAATAGTTACAAAGCAACCATATTTGTAGGGCTGCCCAGGTGGCCAGCATTGTTGGTTAAGGTATCATTAATATTACAGACTACAGTTTTTTGGAAAGCTACCAAGTAATTAGAATTTGTGTAATTAATAGGGTAGTAATTACACAGCATAGTAATTATACACGACCTGTTTGTTTGTCATAGTATAATTACAAGTTTATTGTTTGGTTGCACAAATATAATTATACAATTAAATTAAATTTTAAATTAAGTAATTATCAAAACTTAAGAATTAATATAATAAATATAGACCTATAAATTTTATAAGTATAAATAATATTATATTTCGTATTTAAGATGTATATTTTTTCGTGCATATATATTAATTAGTAATCATATATATATATATATATATATATATAATAAAGCTGGAAAAATGAATGATGATGTGGCAGATTTCTTTAGCCAAAGATAACATTTATCTTTTTTTTTAGATTTTACATATTTTTCCTTATTTTTGCATTTAAAATTTGCTAAGAATTAAGCATGCCTTATTATTTCTTTTATCATTAATATACTATTCATCTCTTTCTCTAAAACATTTTCTATACTCTTTACATCTAGAAAATCTGCAAGAAATTAAATACATTTAATATGTCATTCTTTATTATTTTAACATTTATTTCTTTTACATCCACGTTCCCTTCTTTAACAAGATCTTATACCCATATCCTCTATTCCATTAAATCTCGTAACTTCAGCATCTGTAACGTAATATTGACAAAAATCAAGCCCATAAATATTACAGTAGCACTTCATTTCAAACACGCACCCTCCATCCACTTCAAATCCAGCTTTTGATTTATGAGTTTATGGAAAAGGGATGAAGAAGTGAGTGGTCGAACAGAGGAGAGGGCTATGAGGATGAGGAGCTGGAGGAATAAATGAAGAGGTTGTGGTTGTGTTGACAAATCAGGTGAATTTAACATGGTAAAAGTGCATCACTCCTCCCTTGCAATGATGCAGATTAAGCTTCAGCTTTGTGATTTATGAATGCAAATTAACTGTGTAAAAAATACAATAAAGCAATACTGTTGTTTTTCATTTCTTTGTCATTTTCTTTTGCCATTCTTTTTATAAGTGAAAAATTAAGTAAAAAAGATGCTCTTATTACTTTCAAAGCATTATGGTGTAATACTATTAATAGAAATTATAATACCATTTTGCTTATTAGGGATTTTTTTTCATTAAGCTTTTGCATGAAAGACTTGCCCAGCGCACATTTGCCACATTAGATCATCAACTGATAATGAATACTCGAGATTTAGAGCGATATTGGCCATTATCATGAAGTCTAAATATTTACCTTTTGAACTCATTTTTGATGTACTTGCAGAATTATCGATTCATAGACCTAATTCATACTTACCATTAATGATAATGAGATTGTTTTCTCTTAGTGCATCAGCAGTTCACATCTGCAATAATTAGTGCAATCTCTTTAATATTTCCTAGAATGACAGTGTTCTTTTTAGGCTCAAATATGTATATATATCTAAGACGGTTATAAGACTAAAGTTGAATTTTTTAATAGGCGTAAGGATAACTATTTGAGTTGAAGTTGATAGAAGACATAATATTTTAAGCAAAGCAAAAAAATTTTATGTTAGTTGTATGCTGATACAATTGGAATCTAAACCAACAATAAGTCATCATATATTAAACAACAAAAAAGAACACATAGACACATGTATACTCCCTTCAAATTATTTTTCTTTTTGTTTCTTTAAAGAAAAAAGTTTAGTTCATCTAAGCACTAATTCTAATAAAAACTTATCTATGTGATTCCATCAATATAATAAACTAAATTTTTATGCATATAACATAAAACTATGTCTCTTCTAACCCAAGCAAATTTAAAAAAATACGTTCATTGATATTTTTTATAATTGCGCAAAGCACGAGTCAATTTATATTTATAATTGCCAAAAAAAAAAATTATATTTATAACTAATATTGTAAAAATATTTTTTATGTATTTTGTATGAACATCGTAGAATTCATGTTTGATAAAATAAATTAATATTTATAAATATAATGTCATAATATTATTCACATGTTTGACAAAACTAATCTATTAATTCTAACTAAAAATGAATAACATGCAATGTGAGCCAATACTAGTAAAACAAGTAAATGTGGAATTCATGTTTGATAAAATAAATTAATATTTATAAATATAGTGTCATAACATTATTCAAATGTTTGACAAAACTAATCAATCATTTCTAACTAAAAAATGAACAACATGCAATGTGAGCCAATACTACTAAAACAAGTAAATTGGAACCATGAATATAACAAAATTTCAAAATTCAGAAAAAAAAAAAATAGTTTAACATATGTCAAATTCCAACATAATAATAGTAAGTTCCACTATAACTTATGATTAGGAAACATGATAAGTTTATAACCACATTCAACTATGAAACTTTACTTTAATTGCACCACTCATTATATGCCAAGCTTGTTAATGACTCATTATTTCTAATATTAGGAGGTGTAGTTTCAAAAAATAGAATAAAAAAAAATATAAGCAATTACATGGAATCACAAGAAGTAAAGATAGAGAAATAAAAGATAAATAATGTACAAAGTAAAATATATTTTAAAATTTCAAAAGAAATTAAAAAGTAAAAATAAAATTAAAAAATTCAAAAAATAAAAATAAAAAGTTATAAAGAAAATAAATTAGAATAAAAAAAAGTAAAAAAACTAAAAAGCAACCTTATAATTACACAGTGTAATTACCATCAATTCTCACCTCCCCCTTGAAAATTGGAGAGTGTAATTACACCCTTCCAGTTACACCCAATTCCATGTTGACCAAGTAATTACTTGGCGAAACAAACATACCAAACTGTATAATTACTCCCAATTACACCCAAAATTCATTTACAATGTGGCTGTCAAAACAGGCTCTAAATGTAGTTTTTAGGATATCTGCTCATATTGCATTATTAGCAAATATCAGAGAAACTATCAAAATTCATGTCTTGTCAAAAAGCTTCTTCTTTGCTTTCTCTTTAGCTAGAAAGTCTGCCACCTGATTTTGCTTCCTGAAGCTACGACTGCTAACTGAATTCCTCAGTCGAGCCGTCAATGACATGCATTCAGTTATAATAGGATTATAAGGCAAATGACCAGCATGTAACATCTTAATTACTTCCATTGAGTCAGTGTTAATGATAAGAGGAGTCAGTTTTCTTAAAAGTCGTCTATTATCATTGCTTTTGTCCCACTTAGTTAAGCTTGAACATATTTGATGACTTGATGTTAGTTATCAAGTAATTGCTAACAAATCATTATCGAATAAATTTGGTTGCATTCTTTCCTATTTGTATTTCTTGTAGGATGTGAATAATTCTCAAGCTTAGACATGTAGCATTTCGGAAAATTTTGAAGTACTCAAGCGCTATTAAAAAAGTTGATGTGTGCTAATAACATTATTTTGTGTACAGACGAGGACTATTAATATGATGGATATTAATTGGATATGATAATAAGTATACGAGGTATATTATAACTGATGTGGTGTTTAAGGAGTGCCCTAAGTCTAAGTCAAGTTGGAAATTACATGATAGACTAAAGTTCCAAATGAGTACGCACAAGAGGTAACTTTGGACGAGCATATCTACATACATATAATGTGATGGACAACCTATCAAATGAAAGATCTTCGAGTCCAGTTTCTAATGCTTCAAACCGTTCGTCATTTGGACACTCTTACAAGAGGTTATGATCAAATTACCAAAGTCTGGCAGTGAAGTACTATCATAGCGTCCCGGTCCGCGTTCGGGCTTCAAAGAGGAGTGAAGTGGGGATGCGAAGCATCCGGGGCCGCATCCAAAATCCAAAAATTTAGGCCTATAAGTACAAGGTCGAGTGAGATGGTATTTTGGAGCTAGGATTTAGTGCTTTCATGGTGGATTCGACCTTTGGGACAACTTAAGAATACAAGGCGAGTTTTTATGGATATTTTAAGTTAATAACTTCCTATCACTACTAGAAAACAGGCAAAAAGCGACCAAAAAAAGCAATCAAAGTTGGTCACAAATTGCAAAAAAGCGACCAAAAAGCAACCAAAATGGCCTGGTCAGTATTTAGGTGGTCACAAAAAAATAGCGACCAAAGTTGGTTGCTAATTTGCACCAACTTTGGTCTCTACAACAAAAGGACCACAAAAGGACCAAACAATCCGAAAAACATATAGAGACCGACTTTGGTCACTAATTAGCGACCAACTTTGGTCGCTGTTTTTTTATATATAATTAATATATTCTGGGAATTAGCGCCCAATATTGGTCGCTTAATTAATTAATTTTTTTTAAATCTGGGACAATAGCGACCAACCTTGGTCGCTACTGTCCCAGATTTTAAAAAACTGGGTAATATAGCGACCAATGTTGGTCGCTAATGTAAAATTTTAATTTTTTTTTTTGTAAATTAGCGACCAACTGGCGACCAAAGTTGGTCGCTAATATGCAGATTCATATTTCTTCCAGCAAAATAGCGACCAACTTGAGACCAAAGTTGGTCGCTTTTTTTGGTTATATTTTTCCAGAAATTGCCTGTTTTGGCAGCTACACCACCTGCCAGCTTACCAAATTCCTAATATAGGCATTTTATGCCATGAAAACAAGAACATCAACAACAAACAACAAAACAACAACAACAATAAACAACAACGAGAATAACAACAACAATAAACATCATTAAACAGCGACATTAAACAATAACAAGCTATAAAGTTCAAATGAACTTATACATTATATAAACTGTTAATACAATTCAACGTCTACTAATGTTTACATCATGAGTGGCATCGTCGGATGAAGTGTCATTATTAAGAGAATCATCCGGCGATGATTCACGTGATCGGGGAATCGAAAAATTAGCGCCAGAAGCCAAGAGAGATTTGAGCTGCTCTTGTATGGCAGCATACTGAGCATCTTTAACCTTCTCTCTTTCCTTGGCAGCTTCTAGCTCGGCTGTGAGCTTTGCTACATGCTCCCGCACAGAGGAGAGGCTCTCCCCATCAAACGACTCCACTTGCGCGGAAGTGCCTATTCCTTGCATTCCACACCTATAGCGGTGGAATTGCTTAGCGGGAAGCCCGTATACCTTCCCCCCTTTTGGACCGCCAGCAGCCTGCGTCCATAGTCTCTCAGCTTCCTCGTCCGACGGTTGGATTGGTTCGCCCGATGAAGATGGTGGCTGGCTGCATACAAAATCTTCCAACTCAGCTGTGAAGCGACTCTATAAGAAAAATTAAATTAGTATTCAAAAGTTATATAAAACTAAATCAAAGTACTTAATAAAAATTGAAAACTTACATGTACAACCGAGGCTCGGTCCTCGACCCACCTTTCTTCGTCCGAATCTTTCTTCTTCTTGACAGTATGAGTTTGCTTGAATAACTCATCTTGCCTCATCGGACGGCCTAACTGCTTCTCCTGAAAAGACATAAATTTTAGTTAATAAACAGATTAGACGTTGAAAATTAAAATTAAATTAAGCAATTACGTACCATTTTCCTCTTTATTGAACCGAGGCTGATCGCACCTCCAGTGTGCAGAGAGCCTCCCGTCTCCGAAGCACGAGCTTTCTTTCCTTGCTCGCTCTTCTTTAGGAAATCAGCGGTTACCCATTGCCTTTGCAGATCAGTCCATAGACCATCTTGTAACCAGGAGGGCTTCGTGTTCGTCCTTCTAGCATTGGAAAACCAATGGGACAACCGCTTGCGTGCCTTGAGATGGAAGTTAGCAGCCACCTCCGCACTATAGCGGTGTTCCCACACACACTTGCTCTGTATTTGAGAAGTTAAGTATTTAGATGGAAATATCATAATATTTAGATGGAAATATCATAAATATAAATAATTGTACTGCTTGAAAGAACATTTATACCTTAAATTCATTGAAAATTGCCTCCTCAAGCGAGAATGGAAATTCACTCCAAGTCGCATAAGGGCCATCATATAGCTTTCGAGTTGCCTGGGTGATTATCCTCGTAGTAACATTACTAAGGATAAACTTTTAATGTAATTAAAAAAAAAAGACACATTAATATCTTAGTAAAACCGTAGAAAACAATAAACGTTAAAAATAACAAATAACTCTTACCCGTCACCCTCAGGGACGATAATGATCCTGCCATACTCATCCCGATGCACCTCCTCGTCATCATCAGCAGGGGCATGTGTGGAAGGTGTGGGGGGCTCAGAGCTAGAATCCCGCAGGCGAATGCCTGTAATAGATGGAGTCCCCGACGAAGATGGCTGCGAGCCCTGCAACGCAGCTGTATGTGCCGCAATGGGACATGTCACTGATTGCTGTGACCCGAGGGCTGCGACCCGAGTGGCAGCAACCCCAGTGGCTGTGACCCTAGTGGCTGCAGCGATGATAATGTGCTCCATGTGGATGTGACATGGACCGATGCGGTCCATGCGATGAAGATGGCTGAGATCCACGTGGATGTGCGGTAGGTGGACTGTACGTCGGACGTACAATCAAAGGGCCCTGTGATGGAAGACCCGGTGTTTGCACGAATGTGTAGGGCTGGTGATGCTGGGGCAGCTCAGAATAGCCCCAGGGTGGAGGAAGATACGTAGGCATCTGCAACTCTGGAACGGCAGGACTAATTGGAGTGTAATCTTCTACCCTCCTCATTTGTTTCTTACCCTTTTCTCGACCTCGACCTTTGCCTGTCATCTGCATAATGTAATACATATTTAGCTGGAAATATATAAAGAAAATATATAGCTATAAACGAGAGTTGTTAAAGAAACCAACTGTTTAAAGCTCATCGTCGTATAGTTCCTCGTCCGAGAATTCTTCTTCCTCGGTAGTTTGAGCTTCATCAGTTGNATGCTGGGGCAGCTCAGAATAGCCCCGGGGTGGAGGAAGATACGTAGGCATCTGCAACTCTGGAACGGCAGGACTAATTAGAGTGTAATCTTCTACTCTCCTCCTTTGTTTCTTACCCTTTTCTCGACCCCGAGAAGTACTAGAATCAGCGTTACCTCGACCTTTGCCTGTCATCTGCATAATATAATACATATTTAGATTGAAAGATATAAAGAAAATATATAGCTATAAACGAGGGTTGCTAAAGAAACCAACTGTTTAAAGCTCATCGTCGTATAGTTCCTCGTCCGAGAATTCTTCTTCCTCGGTAGTTTGAGCTTCATCAGTTGATACTTCTTCCTCGTATTCTGTAATTCTTACTTCGGAAATATCAAATTCTTCCAGTATGTGTTCACGATATTCCAAATCATCTTCTAAAACTTCGTCCACTATTTGGTCAACAGTGGAGATTTCGTTTTGATAGACAACATCTAACACATTTTCAACTTCCACCCTACCCACAGGCTTGGTTTTGATAACAACCCACCAATCAGACCTATTCCGCCGCAACGGATAAGGAGCATAATACACTTGCCTAACATTATGTGCAATTATGAAAGGATCATAGCGATCATACTCCCTCTTATGATTAACCTCAATTAGGTTGTACTGATTGCGGACTCTAGTACCTCTTGTTGGGTGTGGGTCAAACCACTTACATCTAAAGAGTATCAATTTCTTGTAAGGCCAACCTGTATATTTTAGTTCAATTATTTCTTTGATCACACCATAATAATCAATACCTCCATCTTGGTTGCCATCAGCACCTTGAACCCACACCCCACTATTGTTGCTATTTTTATTTTTTGAACAATCCTCGGTATGGAACTTATAGCCATTCACAACGTACTTAGACATTGTACTGACCATAACCACAGGTACCCAAGATATATCTTTCAAAAATTGGTTTACACCATTATTTGGATCATTTACCTACATATTGTTAAAGAAAATTCATATGTCAGCATAACTTTCAAACATTGTTTACTTACGTAGTGTTAGAA
>MCJB01050395.1:0-24610 GCA_002018475.1 Nicotiana obtusifolia
AAATAAACTAAGCAGAAACAATCCATTCATTCATATTCTTAACCGAGAGTACAAGACGGTTTCAGGACATACCTATACGAAATGAACGCCTAGACTGTTTCCACTCAGCAACCGAGCTCAGCAACAAACACACTTGACTATACGAAATGAAAACTTGGACTGTTTTCACTCACCAGTCGAGCTCAGCAGCAAACAACACTTGACTTCCTTCAAGTTAAATCCAAATGTTCAATCCCAATAATTAGAAATTTCAAAGCTATTAAGACTCTATTTTTTTTTTTAGTGTTACCCTCTCCTTGACTGCCTTCTCCTCTGTTTTTCCCTCAATATTTCAGACTTAGAACTCTCTCTAAATGGCTTCCTCTCTCAGACCCTCTCTTTTGCTTTTTTTTTTTTTTAAATATTTCCAGCCCCCTTTCTGTTGAACGACCCCCTTCTTTTATACCCCTAATCCAAGCAGACCTCAGCCCCCACCCCCTATGCATTTTTTCTTTTCTTTTAGATTTTTCTTAAATTTTCTGTTAGGAAGATTCCCCACGCCAAAATCCTCACCCCCTCACTATCTTTTCTGTTGCATGCACATGTCTCTGTAACAGAATTGGTTATTAACTTTGACAAATACATTTTACCCCATAGCTTCTTTTCTTTCTGACTACCCCTTTTCCAGAACCTTCTAACAGCTGTCCGTGAACCTTTAAACTATAGCCACTTAATGATTTTGCCTAATTTATGGACTAGCCAACCAACAACGAAAAATGGCTATTTATGCAAAACCTAAAAAAAAAAACGATCTGAAAAATTGATAAGAGTAACAGAAAAGGTGTAGAAGATGAATGTACTAAGACTCCTAAGAAAACGGAAAAGAAACCAGAAAATACCTTGAACGAACTCTCTTGAAAATTTGGACTTTAAAGTTAAAATTCATTTTAACCATGGGTTCTTGTTAAGAACACATGGCTAAAATCTATTTTAACTCAAAACTAGCTTCGATCTAAAGCTTTGCACTTTATTATTTTTTCTGATTTTTGTTCTATCCAAACGAAAATTTCGGTTTTGGTGGTGTTTGGGGTGTCGATTGAAGTGGGGAAGATGATGATAGTGGTTTGGGTGTGGGATTTGGGCCAGTTTCGTGGGGAATCCAGTGGTAAACCACCGGATTTTGAGTCGAGGGCGGCGGTGGCTAGGGCTCATGGTGTTTGAGATTTTGAAGATGATGAACTGGAGGGGGGGGAGTTTGGAACGAAAGTGAAGAGGGGGTGGGTGTTTAGGAACAGGTATATAGGAGGGGGAAATCAGTTCTGGGCCGTTGATTTGGCCAAGATCAACAGTCCAGATTAAATGGATGGGACATGGGTATGGGCTGATTTGGTTATTGGGCTGATGAGGGAAATTGGGCCGTCGGCTATTTAAGGGTATTTGGGCTAGGTCCGATTTCTCTTTTATCTTCTTTCTTTTTCCATAATCCCTCCTTTTATTTTAAAAAACTCTCTTTAATTTTATAAAACAAAAGACCTAATGATTAAAAATTCTAATTTATCAAGATGTAAAATTAAACTACATTAGCTACTTATAAAAATTAAAATAACGCTAAACTATTTTTATGATTTTTTTCAAATTTTATAAAACAACCAATTATTAACTTAATCCTAAAAAATGTAAAACCAATACTAAATGCCATGCTTACTTTTTTTTAAAGTATTTTCATTAATTAATTAATATTTAAGTAATTAAAAACCTAATAAAATTCCTAAGATGGCTAATACTTAATTAAAAATTATTTTAATAATTTTTATAAAGGTAATTCGGGTACGGTAAAAATCACGTGCTCACAATAGTGAAGAATTTAGATACATGTACCTTAATAAATTCTTTTACAATCCCAAGGCAAATTTAATGTTACAAAACTAACTTTTATGGCTTTGCATATTTTTTTATTAATATTGAAGAATTATTAAATATTATAACTCTTAAGGGCATAAAAGTCTAATAATATTATGAAATTATTTTAGTTTTTCACATTCAACTTTTGATCTTCATGCTTATAGTATAGTATGATATGATGATATTGATATACCCCAATTTTTGACACGGGTCAAATTAGCGTATAACCTATTGGAAATTCTATAGGTTTAATTAATTAAAAATAGAGTCGCCACCTAATTATTTTAAAGGTGAATTAGGACACCAATTTTAGCTAAATAATGCTTAAAATTAACTCTGTTTTATGGTCTGCTTAACCTTAAAAATTTTAGGTAAGGGTTCTAATTAATCTTATAGGGAAGGTTATTAAAGCACCCTATATGATCCACTAACTACGATTAACTGACCAAACTTAGGTTAATTAGTCCAAATAAATTAGATGTATGCCTAATTATTAAAGTATATATACATATCCAATAGCTAAAAATAAGTTGATGTAAAAGATAAGATCTTTTATCGTTAGATGACTTCTTTTGACTTATTCAAAATCCATTCTTAAAGGAAAAAAGGTTTCCTTTGCTTAAAGGAAAGCAATCCTCATAAAAAAAAACATACTTGGCTAGAATTAAAAATCTTGGTTCAAAACCTTCAACTTAACGATATTAGAAACGAGCTTGACAAGAAGTTATCCGAAAGCCGTCATTTTAATAAATTGACTTCTTAAAAAAGTGTTAGAGGTATAATATTAAGCTTACTTGAAAATAATTATGCCAATGGTAAATAGATGAAAAGGTTATTAATTCAGTGATCTTAAATTCCTAAAGATTATATAAGTACTAGAGTAGAGAAGTTAGAGGATTAAACCCGCTAAAATAAACTTCAAATACAGAAATAAATTAATAATCATAAAGATAGATAAATGAATAGCAAAGGAAATGAAAGGACGCCATAGACGTTCCAAGCATTTATTTCGCTTGTTTTTTTGCTATCGGGGGAATATAAAGAATATGATATGTGATGAATGGTGGCGTCTGGTAGCGTCGAGTCTCAACTTCAGTATGACATGCAAAGAAAAATAAAGGATAAAAATTAGCGGACAGCTCATTATTTGACAAGAATTCACACGTTAAGTCATTGGATAAATAAGAACACTAATTTCAGTTCGTTTCCACAGGTTTGCAATAAAGGAGGAATTATACATGAATGCTTTTTAGACTAAGTTTGCAACTGTTAAAGTATCAAGGATTCCAAATACATACAACATGCATATGTGTAACATCTTAACATTGATGTCTCTTAAAAGATTCAACTCTAACAGAGACTTTGCCCCTTTTAAATAATACTTAAATGACTTCTTAAAACATGATTCATTCCCTTCAGTTTAGACCAAGACAGATACATTAACAAAGAATTCACAAAATTTCGTTAACATCCAATTTAACTATGAAGTACTCCATTCTAACATGAAATGTTCTATGGCTAATTCCAGAGAAAACATGGTCTCATTTCGTATTACAACTACGAATCAAGAGAGGTTACAATTTATTTTAAAACTCACATGTCGTTTAATTACCGTAAACATGAAGACGATTGCTCTTTTAAGTTAATTAAACAGAAATTATTTAAGCATATTGACATGATCCAAATTTCAAGCAAATATGAAGTCCATCCAAAGTCCTATTTTCTACTACTGGAAAGCAACTAAAGAGAAGACAGTAATGCTTCAACAAGAACTCAAGTTATAGTTCATGAAAAATGCAGAATTTCATTTTTTATTTAAAAATGAGTATCAGCTAAATGGACAAATAAGCCCCAAGGAATATGTTGTCTATATTGTCAAATTAAATCTGAATAACTGGATCTATTTCAAAAGATGTGTTCTAAATCTTAAGCAAAATGTCTAAGCAAAGAGTCCTATATCATGGTTTTAATTAATTCTATTAAGAGGAAACCTTTTTAAAATCTCCTACTGAATATGAAGACAATTAATTCATAAGCTCATTCGACGTCTATTTTTTCATTGAAAGCTAAAACGCACAATCCCAAACGATTCCTATACACAAATGAGCCTTCAAACACACTTTATACATGGAAAACAAACTGTAGCTCACGTTTCGAACATTTATTTCGGATTAAAAAAAAACATAAGGAGAGGAATTTCAAAGTTACGAACCTTTTACAGGGCAGCGAACTAAGGCGGGGTCTTAGATGCACTATCGAACTCCGACCTCGGACTCGTTACCTCGAACTAACATTAATCGTCGGGACAAAGACCGATCAGATAAAAAATTTCAATTTTTGTCCCGACCGAAAATAAGGGGTAGGCATAATATCGATCGAACGGGAAAAACCGACCGAACTGAAAATTTCTTTTTATTCGATTTCGGGTTTTCGGTTTTCGGTCGGTTTGCGATCTATAATTTTTAAAAGTTCGGTTTTCGGTTAAACCAAAAAAATCAAATTTTTATATGCTCACCCCTAATCATATTTGTTGACAGAAAGAGGAAATTTCTACCATTGTTTTCAACCCTCATGTTTGCTTAACTTCTTTATTCATTATGGAAACTTCTTATTTTTTTTTTATTTTTTTTGTTCTTTTTAAAATTATTAAAGTAAGTGTATTTTCTGATTTTTTTTAAAATCATAATTATAATTATACAGTTGTTATGTAGCAAGTAGCATCAAAATCCGATAAAACTTTGCTTAAGGAAATAAATTAAGCTTGTGTGAGTATGCTAAGTTGTTACTGCCGTTGTTTCGTTGTTAAAATAGGAAATGGTATTAACATCGAAAAAACAATAATATAAGAGCAACTTATACGTTATTAATGTTGTATATAGAACGTATAACAATAAGAGACTTACATAAACATAAGTTGACAACTTATACGTTATTAAAGTATATCTCTTTTGTCTTTTTCTGTCAACAAGTATTTTGGTGGGATTTCTTATTTCTTTTGTCTTTTTCTATCAACAAGTAATTTATTTTCGTTGTTCCGTATTATTTTTGCCGTGGCTTGAAACCGAAAAATCAAACCGATTAAACCGAACCGAACACGAATAAACCGAACCGAACTGAAGTTATTATGGTATCGATTTTGATTATTAAAATCAAAAACTGAAAATCGAATAAATCGAACTGAAATTTTACAAAACCGAATCGAACCGACCGATACCCACCCTATCTCTACACGTGAACAGAGAGGGCTATTCTTTTGGCTATATTTAATGAGGGGTACAAAAGCAATTTGCGCTAAAAAGAATAGCCCAGAACCAAAAAGAGTTAGATTTTGCTGGTCACTTGATCATTCAGCAGATTGGGTAGAATTTGTGGGCCATTTTGGCGGGTTGAACATGTCTTTAGGCAAATTGGACTGGTTTGGAGGCTTAATTAGCGGGCTAGTTTGGCCGAAATTTGGGCCAAGAGTGCTGAGCATTCCCCTTCTTCTTTGTATATTTCTTTAGGCTTCTATTTAGATTAAAAATACTTTTATTAGCTATATTATTACTACATAATATTAATGCGTTAACATTAATTAAACTATTTAATGTGCCTTAAAATAATCATGATATCTAAAATTTGCTAAATAACCTACACTAATTGTTAAGTAAAATGCCACCATAAGATTAAATAATTATAAAATGTAGAATTACAAAAAAAATAATATTATTAACTGATTATATAAAGGAAAATTGATTATATTTTGCAATAATAATAATAATAATAATAATAACTATAGTAGTAATAGTTTTAATAATAATAACAAATAAGTGCATTTGTGTTAAAAATAAAAGCTTAAAGAAATAGTTTGGAAGAAAGGAAGGAAAAACTTGAATGTCAACAGATATGATGATATGATGAGTGTAGTATCCGTCTTCATTTCCCCTCCCCTTCCCCGATCAAATAAGAAATTTTTGTAAAATTATTAGTTTTGGCAATCAGACATTTTAGTAAAATATGTTAAAACATTTTCAACTATATTTTAATAAGGAAAAATATATTAATTTTTATGCAGTTAGTTTTAACAAGTAAATTTATTTTTAAAAAAGAAGAAATTAATATTTGAGTTCAATGAAAATTAAACGCTTAAAATTCAAGGATTCGGAGATAAAGTGAAAGCTTGAAAAAGATAGTAGAATTAACCCATAATCCTATGCTCCATGTGCCATTTAATGAGTCTACTAATACCCAAATTGCAAAAGTGGCAAAGGTATGGCAAGCATGAAGCTTTTAGTACAATTGAGGAACTTCAATTTTGTTCAATCCTTTTTTCACAAGAACATCACATGTGTTAACCATTTGACCCGTTCCCTTTTCGTTTATTTTCTTCCTTTATTCAACTCTTTAGTCGTCACAACAAAATAAAGTAGAACTAATACGGAAACATTTATAAAAGAAATTCATAATTGTATATATAATAATATTACTAGTAAACTAATTTTAAAATATATAAAGTTGTAGATTAAATGGACGTATACTAATGGTTCAAATTTAAAAACAATATTTATAGGGAGATGAAGTCCGAACCCAAATCAATAGGTACATTGGGAACCACCGCATTTCCAGCTATCAGGAATGCCACCTGTCTCGGACAATGTTACGTGTAATTAAAATAGTGCCAATGCCTTAACTCTAGTTTCGACTTATTATTCTCACATCAAAAAAACTATTGGAATTGTTAGTCATGTTCCTTTGATTTGCAACTCTCGACCGCTGTGTTTCGTAAAAATAGCACGGATTAGTTAGTTTTCGAACTGTAATTAAAAAATAATTAGTATTTATAAAGTTATTAAAAAATAATCAATATTTTATTGCAATACGGAAAATTTCAGCATAATATATTGGAGAGTGGAGCACCTGTGTATAAATTTCGAACTCCAGCATATTGTGCTGGAACTCCAGTATATATGTTGGAAATTCACATATAAAAAATTCGAACTCCGGTATATTGTGCTGGAATATTTTTCGGATTTTGAATAATGTTTTCGTTCAAATTATCTTTACATGAAAAGTGGCTATATTTCGATTACTTTCAAAACTGTACCACTTATAAATCTAGGCTATTTTTGAATTTCACTCTTGTGTTTTTACTGTATTTTCTTTTTAATCATCTGATATTTGAAATCTATCAATTTAATTAATTTTCGGAAAACTATTAAAAATTTTATATCATGATTCGAATCCGAAATTTTTAAATAATAACGAAAGAATTCCATCATCAACACGTCCTTTGGTACTGGTGGTGACCACACTATATCTTTACATGGACGACAAATAAGTTGGGAATTTTTTTTGTTGTCTTTTTCTTTTTCGACTTTAGGGTAGTTACATGTAGAGTTCTGTTATCACATGATCAACATGGGCTAAGGAAAATTCAACTGAATGCGCTGATGTGAGTGAAAGTAAAGGCTAGTAAAAGTGTTAATGAGGATGAGATGGACTATAATTACATAGAAGAAAGTTTTGTCGAATAATTTATAATTTATGGGTATTAAGGATAGCTTAATAAAAAATAAAATACGATGGAAGAAAAAGACTTATACAAATGATATACATTAATTGAATATGTTGACGTCATCACTTTTATTGCAGGGCTTATGCTTTTTAAGAATGATTTAACCTTTTAGAGATTTATACCTTTAGATAATATAAAAAAATTAATACTTTTTATTTATATTTGTTTAATATTGATATGAGATAAAATAGAGTAACAAGATCAGCAAAGATAATATAGTCGACTCCAATTTTTTCTTGAGATAAAGCATAATTATTGTTATTATAAGAAAAATTCAATAATTGAGGAAGCTAATATTTAGCTTCGCAAGGAGATTAAAGTTGTGGCATCTAGGCACCAAATTGGAATTAAAGTTCAAGTCCGCAAACTTATTTATCATCTTTTACTATTGCAAATTAAGTCTCAAAATTTTAAATTGTTAGAATTAACATAAATAACTAAATACGTAGTAGTAGAATATAATCATCTTTGCATTCTGAAATATTTTGGATAGTCTAAATGCCAACAACTTCCTCTCCATTTAAAAATTGAAAATCATAGTGCTGGTATTTTGTCTCATACCTAAACGCGTTTTGCAATTCTTCTTAAGAAGAAAAAAGAGCTAGGAACTAGATTTTCAAACTAATTAAGCAGGAGTCAAGTTTAGAGGAATTTGCAACAAATAATTAAATGATTTATGAAAATAAAATAGAAACTTAGAAATGGTGACTACGTGACATTAGAGTAAAGTTTCATTGGGTCCGTTAACGCACAAAACGTACAACTTTGTCTTCATCAAAAGGTGGACCAATAGAAACCATTGAGTACGTAGATATAAAATAATTTCTTTTACACTCTCTTCTCATTAATTGAACAAATTTCTTGAATAAGGTTAAACCCAAAATATAGAAGTGAAACTGACGGATTTTACTTAAACGAAAAATGTGAAATCATAACCCATTTAAGTAGTAATATATGATGGAGATGTCTCATTTCAGTTAATCTATTCATGGACAGGAAAATGTATAAAAGATAAACTTAATTACTAGAAATTAGGAGCGATTATACTATTAGATATTATCGATAAGATTGTATGATATGATTCACAAAATTAATATTAAGGGGTCATAGCTTATGAGTAGAATAAGGTAAAAGTATCGTGCTTTGCTTTGTTCAAGGGGTACGTTTGTTTAGCTTTCAAAGAATAATTCACTAAGGATCATTTTTATACTTTGCTTGGTACATGAGGCATGAGATAAACTATAATTTGATTTATATTTCCAGGAATAGTTTATTAAGGAGTTAATTTATGTTAATAAGATTAAAAAGCCAATTTACTTCCACTGTTAAAGTTTCTGTGTCTTTAGATAGTTTGACATTGAAGTAAAAAAGAAAACTAATTAATCCTTATTTAGTTAAGAGATAATTGTACTTATGGTCCTTCAATAAAATGATTAATATCTATTTTGTTGTCACATTTTTAACTAAGCACATTAAACTTTCAAGTAACAAGAATATGTAATTTTGGTATCTTGAAGTAAGAAAAAAAATGGTAAATTCAAAATATTTTATGATCTTTTTACTATTAAAGTATGAAAAATTTTATGGGTGGTCATTTAGCTTTGTGTTCATTAATCAAAAGTCATTTTTCTTTTCTTTGCTATGTAAAAGTCATTCAACTTTGTATTCATTGCCCAAAAATTATTTTTCTTTCTTTTGTTACGCAAGAATTATTTTACTTTGCTCTAGTTATCACAAAAGTCACCTTGACTAGATTTTATAATACTTTTACTTGAAAAATCTATTATGCCCTTAACATTATAAATCTTCCTATTTATGTAGTACCTTGCATATTATATATTATATAATATATTTTATCATGATATTTTACTTATAATTAAAATAATTTTATATTATTTTACTGTTAATTAAAATAACTTTATATTATTCTAATAATATATTTGTACATTTAATTTTTTCATTGCGCTCAATTCGTTTAGTCATATTCAAACATAAACATATGTTAAAATATAAAAAAGAGAAAAAAATATTTATTATTCAATAATTTGAAATAATAGAAACAGATTTGTTTAACAAATAATAGCTTTCTTATAGTTAGTAAAACTTTTAACAAAATCAAAGATATTTTTGTTTAATATTAAATTTTTAAAGCTGTATCAGTTAATATTATTTATTTGAAAGTTCTAATCAGTGTCGGCGTGCTATATATAGGTATTTTATTTAATGGATTAATAGATATGGCTTGATTGATAAATCTGTGAGCTTTAATTTTTTAATTTTCATTAAAAATAGTTCACATGGTTAAGAACACTTGAGATTTGTTCGCAGTAATAAAATTAAATAAATGCTACATATATATCTTGAAAATTAACGTTAAGCAAAAATTAAGTGTACAAATATATTATAAAAATAATAAATAAAATAATATTAAGTTACTTTAATTATAATAAATACTTGGATAAAGTATTATATAGTATATAATATAGAAAGTATTACATAAATGGGAGGAGGATTTATAATGTCAAGTGCATAATAGACTTTTTCGGAGAAAGTTTTATAAAATTTCGTCAAAGTGATTATTGTGATAACTATAGCATAATAAAATAATTTTTGTGCAACAATAAAAAAAAAAAAATTGGGTAATAAACATAAAGTTGAATGACTTTTACGTAAAAAGAAAAAAAAATAACTTTTGAGTAATGAAGATAAAGTTAAATGACCACCCATAAAATTAACTCGTTAAAGTACGAAGGAAAGCTTTACAACACATGAATAGTCACATGATTTATCTTCTAATTAATAACCAACTAAATTTGCCAGAACCAGAAACGGATAGATCAAAAGTGTACATTTTAAATATTAAAGGTAAAGTATGCTTAATCTATAACTATAAAGATTAAATCAAAATCTGCCACAATAGAGGTACCAAAATACAGTTTTTCTACTAATGACCACTAATCAATAAAGAGAGGAAACTAGATAATGTGTATCGTTCACGCTTTTATGGTTATTTGATGTTTAAACCATTATCTGATATTACTATGAAACTGTTAATGATTAACAGGTTATAAATTAAAATGGAGCTACATGAATTTGGAACGCCGTAAAAGATCTAGCTGCTGTTATTCCTTATTAATTACTATGTGCTAAAATAAATTTCGCTCCAACAAAATACAACTACTAACTCACTTAATATCTCCTTTAATTTTCTGATGAAAAAACTTTTAATTTCTAGCTGCTGTTATTTCCTAAAATAATTACTATGTGCTAAAAATAAACTTGGCTCCTAAAAATAATGACTCCAACCTCATTTAATTTCTCTTTTTTCTGACGAATTTTCCTTATAATTTGTATAATTGGAAGGACTATTTAGTTAAACAATTTAAGAAAGAGGGTCTAAATAATCGCAAATGAAGATTATCAGAATCTTCTGCTCCTCCTCCTCCTCTCTTCTTTTACTGTGTGTCTGTCACCTCAACCGTGTAGACTCTTAAGTCTCACCCCCTTCTCTCTCTCTCTCTCTCTGAGTTCTCTCCTTTCTCCAAAGCTGCTTCTCATTTTATTTTCTTGATTCTTTAAGTCCACATGCGTATCTGTGATTACTGTTGTTTTTATATTTATTTTTGTTAACGTAATGGAACAGATACGCTCTCCTTAAATTCTTAAATTCTTGTCTGTTTTTCTGTACCCAAAGTCAACATGCAAGCTTTGAATCAGCCAACTTGATTTATAACCAAGTCCAATAACACCCTTTTTAGAGCCTCCTTTAAATAAAGGAAACAAATTGTGTGCAGAAAAAGTGAAATTAAAAAAAGATGAAGAATGAAGAACAAGCTCTGTTTCTATTTGGTATTTCTCTTTCAACCCGACCCAGATGGCAACAGTTCCTCTTGTGCTCTTCTGGGTTCTTTTTTGGGTATCTCGTCAATGGTGTCTGTGAGGTAACTCTTATGAATCTTTCTTCTTTTTAGCCCATTGTTTGGTCACTAAGTAATTTAATAAAGCAACTAATTTGAAGTTTTGGAGGTATGGATTTCTTAAGTTTCATAAATATTTCTTATTGTTTGGCAACGATTATTATGTGGTGTTTGGTCAACAAGAAATTTCACCCAAAAAAATGCAGTTGAAGTTTTGGTTTTGATTTCTTTTCCTTTTTGCATGTTTAATGCTATGACTTGGGCTTAACTTTTTTCCTTCTAAAAATGGGTTTGATCTCATGTTATAAGTGCTTATGTGTTTTCAATTTAAAGTTAATGAGGACAATTCTGAGTTTTGTCAGTAGTATTAGTATATGTTTAATAAGGAATTTGTCTCTGACTAGGTAGACTTGAGTGGACCAAGTTTGTATTTAATATAATATGCAGATTGCCCAAATCATTAACATTAATAATAACTCCATTAATTCTGTAATTGTTGTTTTCTTATGTTTCTACTATGTTAGGGACCCGTTTGTGGTCCATTTTGCAGAAGTAATCTCTTACTGTTAGAAAAAGAAATTGATGTTTGCCAACTTTTGCCTGAATTTCTACTACAAGGGCCCTTGCTTTTTTTCTTTATTACGCAAGTGTAGCTATCTGTTTATTACATCTTTTCTGACTTCATATTTTTCCTGGAATCAATTGACATCATCTTGGACTTTACTAGTTTTTCCTTTGTAAAGGTGAAGCTGATTTTAGCTTAATTTGTATGTTCCATTACAGGAATATGTCTATAATAGGCTTCTATTCAGGTAAGTTTGACATGCCCCTTTTAAGGATCATAATTAAATATTTTTGGCTTGGTCTGTATTAAGAGATTAATTTGCTCATGTGGTGAGTATTTGGCTTATTGCAGCTATGGATGGTACTTTACCTTTGTTCAAGGATGGGTTTATGTGGCTCTGATTTACTTCAATGGTTTTACTCCCAATCAAATGGTAAACTCATGGAGGACTTACTTTAAGCTCTCTGCTGTTCTTATGGGCTCACAGGGATTAACCAAAGGGGCTTTGGCTTTCATCAATTATCCAGCACAAATCATGTTCAAATCTGCCAAGGTGAATATCTAAGTCAATTCCTCTCTTCCTTGTGGAGAGATGATGATGCTTGTTTCTAATATATTAAAATAGACGAAAGTGAGCCTAGATGAAATTAGTAGAAGTAATCATACCAACCAGCAATCCCCGTCTTTGGTAAATGTGGTAGACCAGTTTTCTGACAGATCACGAAGGACTTTTAAGATGGTTCTTTAGTTTAACTTATCAATAAGAACAATAAGGACAAAAAACTAATGTGATAACTTCGGTTTACTAAATGCCTTTGGGCCCACCTTGACAACAGTCTTTTCTCTAACGTAAGATTTTCTTGCAATTAGTGTAATTACTTTGCATTCTTGATAGTTCATGACAGAATATGGTTAAAGATAATCTTGGTAACCAATTTTAGTGTGGATTAAAGATAATCTTGGTAACCAATGTTAATGTGGATTACAAGCTTGTGTTTCTCATTGATTAGCAGGATAGAAGTTTATTGGTCTGCTGCCTAACAAGCTTCATATTCCAATTTACGAATATTCCAGGTTTTGCCTGTCATGGTGATGGGGGCCTTTATACCGGGTCTGCGACGAAAATATCCACCCCATGAATATATATCGGCAATACTCTTGGTAGCAGGCCTGATTCTTTTCACCTTGGCTGATGCACAAACCTCACCAAATTTCAGCATTATTGGTGTGCTAATGATATCTGGTGCTTTGATTATGGATTCCTTTGTGGGGAATTATCAAGAGGCCATCTTCAAGATGAATCCTAACACAACACAGGTTTATTTCATGTGCTTTTGCATTCAATATGATGCTTAATCATGAGAATAATCGTTCATGACAAACTTGTGACTAACTCACACCTTTTGGATTGTTTAACCTTTAACTATAACAGATGGAGATGCTCTACTGCTCAACAATTGTCGGCTTTCCTATCTTGATAGTGGCTATGATTGTAACAGGAGAACTAAGGAAAGCATGGCCTTCATGTGCTCAGGTAATCATCACTAGTAACACATGCATACTGTTTCAACCTTGTTCCTGCTTACCCTGTTTCTTTTTTCCTGCAGCATCCCTATGTTTACGGAGTCTTGGTGTTTGAAGCCTGCGCTACTTTCGTGGGGCAAGTGTCTGTCCTTTCCCTCATAGCGATATTTGGTGCTGCCACTACTACAATGGTTTGTTTCTATTTAGACTTGTCCTTTTGTGAAATTGTTTGATTATCTCATTATGACCGCGTAGACATCTCCAACTATAACACGCAATTTGCTTGAATTTGTACGACTATTAACTGTGTTGAAATTATCAGATTACAACTGCAAGGAAGGCCGTAACATTATTGCTTTCTTACATGATATTCACGAAGCCTTTGACCGAACAACATGGTACCGGATTGCTGTTGATGGCTATGTGTATCATAATGAAGATGTTGCCCGAAAACAAGCCCCTACCTAGGCCTCAGAAAACTATTCCTCTTCATCAAACTGAAAAACCATCTCAGACTGAAGATAACAGATTTCAAATAGGCACTGAAGAGGAAGAAGAGAAGAGACCTTTGGTCTAAAACAATATAGCACTTATTTGCTCTAGCTTTAGCCTTATTATTTCATTTTGATTAGGTTATAGTTGTAATATGGCAACAAAATGTTAGGCTCTTTTTTACCTTGTTGCAATTCATCTAAGGTGGTAACATTTTTGAAGTAATTTGTTTCCTCTGAGGGCATTTAGTCCAACTTTAGATGATGAATATATGGGTGCAGTAATGCCAAGTTCTTTAGGCTTGGAATCTCCTGGTTGACAAGTAACCAATAAATCTTTACTAATGATCCTTCTATATGAAAATTATACTGTTAAAAGTAAAAAGTTCAAGGTAACCATGTTTCTCTTTTTCTTGTTTTTCAATTTTCATTTTGGTCAAAACTTAGGTATGTTTATTTACAGGATCAAGTGGCGAAGGTAGCCTCTCTCTCACACTAGCAGAACATATTTTTAGCTTGACAAAAATCCCTACTTTGACTGGATTTATACACTAGGCCAAACACAAAAAATAGTTTAAGATTTGTCAAGGCTTCAAGATATCATTAGGAAAAAAAAAAAAAAAAAAAGGGTAGTGTTTCCCATTTCAGAAAGTTCATAGCCTGTTTGGCCAAGCTTCTCACCATGGCAAAAGGTTTGGCTAGAAGCATAAGCAGTTTAAGCAAAAAAAATAAGTAGCTTTTTTTCAGAAACAAAAGCAATTTTAATTTTTTTTCCTACCAAAAATATCCTTTGCAAAATATTATATATACTAAAATAATCTTACTTATTTTAACTATTAAGTAATATAAAATGACTTTGGGGATGAACTTTTATATATATTAGATGATTTTTTGATATATTTAAATTAACTTGAAAGAGTAAAGTACTTTTCAATTTTATTTTTATATTTTACTTAAATAAAATAAAAAACTTAATTATTATCTTTAATAATGAATATTTATAATTATTTATTTACTTATATAATATTAACTATTAAGCAAATTTTTTCATGTTCTTATTTGTAACTTGACGCATAAAAGCATTTTTTGAAAAGTTTGGTCAGACACAAATTATTATTCAAAAGTACTTTTCAAATTGATTAGTCAAACATAAACTGTTTTTTTTCAAAAGTACTTTTTTGAAAAGCGCTTTTAAGAAAAACACTTTTCAAAATAAGCTGATTTTTCCAGGTTAGCTAAACAGGCTATTAATTCGTTTAACAGAATTTAGAAGAAGAAGAAGAAGAAGTCACTAATTTCGCAGTTCGTCCATAAGAAAATAATCCACCATTATAAATTGACATCATACGAATTTTAGTATCTTAGAAGAAGTTAGTTTCAGGGTTGTACTAGGAATTTTAATGAAAAAAAAATAAGTAATAGCCAGATTTATAATTGATGATTTAAAAATTGTCACAGTTTCAAAAGTAATCGAAATTTAGCATATGCTGGAGTTCGATTTATTTACATATGATATTCCAGCATAATATGCTGGACTTTCATAATTAACTGGAGTTTCAACATAATATGCTGGAGTTTATACACAAGAGCTTCATAATCCATCATATTATGTTGGAACTTTCCGTATGATGGAGTTCCAACATAATATGCTGGAAGTTCATACGCAGGAGCTCCATAATCCAGCATATTATACTAGAATTATCTGTGTTTCAATAAAATAGTAGCTATTTTTCAATAGTTTTACAAACGTAAATTATTATTCAATTATAAATTCGAAAACTGACTATCCCATGCTATTTTCACAATTTTAATTGACTTACTGACCATCGAGAAGACAGGCCAACAGGCGTTAGCCCAGTAATGTTAAATGGGCTAAAGTTGACTAAAGGAACCCAACATAAACAGTAGTGCATGTGCCGGCCGCACGCCATTTATGAGATACTAAAGTAAAAAGACTAGAAAAAGTGCAAGGGACACGTGAAGGATGTAGAAACAGCCGTGGCTGACAAATTTTCAGCGCTAAATAACAGCTAAACACGTGTCCATACACAATGCAAAACTTCACAGTTAACAAAAAAACTACAGTATGGGAAGAAGAAAAAGAGAGAATTGAATAGTTCAGAGAAAATGGCGGAAACCAACAGGAATGGTGAAACACCATTGTTGAGATCAGTGGACGGAGAATTGGAGAAAGGAAGGAAGAATGGGAGGCCCAAAGAGCCATGGAAAGGGGAAGTAGTGAAGAGCATTGTATATGCAGGGCTTGATGCCATTGTCACTTCTTTCTCCCTCATTTCTTCCATCTCCGCTGGCCGTCTTTCCTCTGGTACTTACTCTCTACTCCATTTCTCCATTTTGGTAAATATTACATTTGATTTCAAGGTCGTAGATTTGATTCTCATTGGTGTTATCCAGCTAATAATATATGTTCCTACGTCCTGATTTTAAACTCAATTACATGTACTAATTACTCTTTTTGTTTTAAGCTTTTTCTAGTGGTGGAAATTGAAGTTATTTCCATTAATAATGATTTTGCGAAGCAGTATCAATTTTGATAGTATTGGACTATACTGGTATCGATCAATTTTGAGTCTTTTACATAGCAACCTTGCTTTGTTTAGCTAAAATAGAGACTTCTCTGTATTGTAATATTTGATCAAGGATATTTATGTAGAGAAAGGTTAGGTTTGGATATCAAGGGGTGCAGAAACTAGCATTTTGAACTGTGAATTGCTTTTCAAAAACTTCTGTTCATTTGGAACCTGTGTGATTGACTCGGCCATGACGATATTAGTTGAGTATTTAGGTTATTGGCTAAAGCTTCGAACCCAACATGATCAAGCGTTCAAAATATCAATTCACCTAACTAATAGAGTGTATATACTAACCAATTTTACCCTCCTCCAGCTGACTCTTTCCTAGTTCCTCAACCCCCATGAAGGAGAAAATCACAGGATGTATTTTCTTCCGTGGACTCGGATAGCATATCTGTATATATTATGTTTTATCATTTTTGGTGTTTAGGGGTTACCCAAATGCGCATATGCATGTCTCAGTTCATGGGGAATATTGCAGCTAGCTTACTATGTAAATATTTGTTTTTTCTTGCAGTTGATGTTTTGGTGTTGGGTTTTGCTAATCTAGTGGCTGATGGAATATCTATGGGGTTTGGGGACTATGTATCAAGCAGCACGGAGAAGGATGTCGCTGCCAAAGAGAGGACAGTCACCGAGTGGGATGTCATTAACCAACACAGGCCTCAGAAGCAGGAATTACTTCGACATTATCAGGAACTTGGAATGAATGATACTGATGCTAATACAGTATGATTTTATCCTACACTCTGATGCTCATCTCATTCACTATCAAGTTTTATAGATGCATCCTTAATCAGTAGACACTGGCGTATCACCTTTAGCAGTGTCTCTTTCTAGTTTCCTTATCGTATCCCCTTTTCTTGAGGTAGAATAATTAACTTTAACATTTATTTGTGGTGGAAATAACAAAGCTTGGTCCAACCCTTGGTGTTAGCCATGAAAATGATAATACTGCTTTAAATTAACTTGTGATGGAAACTACAGAGCTTGTAGTGGTGTTCAGTTTGCAACTCTAAGATAGACAAGCCCTTGTTAGCTGAAATCTTCAATACTATTTTGCTTCAGTTGCTATTCTGTTTTGTGAATGTAAAATGAGCTTTAAGCTGAAATAGGATAAGTCTTCTAATGCTGCTAGGATATTAGTTGCCCGCAATTAACAATCTCTACTGTTGGTACAAGGTGGTGAACATATTTTCCAAGTATCAGGACATAATGGTGGATGAGAAGATGGCAACTGAGAAAGGATTATTGCCACCAGATCAAGCTGAAAAACCATGGAAGAATGGACTAATCACATTTGCTGCCTTCATTGTGTTCGGTTGTGCTCCACTTCTGGCATTCATCGTGCTCATCCCGTTCACAAACAATGATACGCACAAGTTCATAGGTGCCATTGTGTTTTCTGCAGTTGCCCTTGCACTGCTGGGGATAGCTAAGGCCAAGATTGCTGGTCAGAATTATGCTCTTTCTGCAGCCATTACCCTTTTCAATGGACTCATTGCTGGGGCTGCTGCATATGGTATTGGTTGGACGCTTAGGAATGTTGCTGGCTTGGAAGAGTGATCACTCACTACTATGTTGCAAAACTGATTTTGCTGTTAAAGCAAGCTAAGGGACACAAGAAGTGAGAGCGCTTGGTGATTTCCTAGTTTTTAACCATTCTTGTGACAACAAAATCCTGCTCTTAATGTTCTTGAAATATTACTGTCCTAACTTTATGTAGTGAATGACTTTTCTTGTCTAACTAATGCACTTCTAAGTTTGAAAAGGAAAAGCACTAAAGAATCAAATGGCCTCTGCAGCAGTTAGAATTCCCGTTTATTGCGATATCTGTAATATAGATCCTTCATTCGTCTTGATTGTTCGCTTCCTCAACAGAAGTTAGTAGACTAGTAGTTTTAATTGTTAGAGTAATTGCCTACGCTAATTTTTATTCCACCTTAACTGTTCTAATTGAAACAATAATGGTGCATTCAAAATAAGAAGTAACAAACTATTTGTTGTTTTCTTTTAAATCTCAAGTATTTTGAAGTTATTTAATATGTCAAAATGACCAATATTTGAGACAAGGGAGTAGCAAAGCTTTTTAATATTATTGGTTATTTTGTGGAAACCCTTTAAAGTACTTCAGGCCTAGGACACGCAGACTTTTGAAAATTTGTATAGGGAGAACTATCGGGTGAAATTTAGACAAAATCAATAAATGTGTTCTTTGTACTCATACCTATAAACACAGTTAAAGGATGTCATTTCTATTTAATTTTTAATTACTAAGTTAAAATTACTTGATTTAATGAAAATATCAACTACAAATAAGCCTAATTAAATTTTAACATTAGAATTGGTAGCTGTCAAATGCATAAAAGATTTGATAACTCAATTATATTTAACTTTTATTATCCTTAGTGCTTCGATTAATGGACGTGTTAATTCAGTGTAATGTTTAAGATATAGATAAATGATAGTCTAGATAATTAAGTTCATAGAGTGTACTATTTCTTACTTAAGGTATGTGTAAAACTTAGAAGACGAATGTAATATTAAAAAAAAAAAGGTGAAAAATATAACAAATGTAATAAGTGATCTGGCATTTTAAGAGGTAACAAGAATATGGGTTAATAATAGGACCTAGATGGTTAAAGCAGTTGAGAAAATGGCGGAAAGCAACAAGGATGGTGGATTTACGCCAGTGGTGGGAGAGAGACCGAAAGAGCCACGGAAAGGAGGAGAGGTAGTGAAGAGCATTATGAATGCAGGGCCTGACGCCATTGCCACTTGTTTCTCCCTCATCTCTTCCATCTCTGCCGCCCATCATTCTTCTGGTACCTACTTCTCTTCCCAATTCTCCATTTCTTGATTGTTACTATGTTATGTACGTCCATTTACTTTAAGAATACTACTGCTCTTTTCTCACAACCTGGTCTGTTGTATCTGTGGAATTCAATTTGGATTATTTAGCCTAAACTCTAGCTCCTTTGACAAATAATCACTTTAATCATCTCAAGTTCAAAGGTCCTAGCTTTCTCCCATTGACTAAGATGAAATAGCTAGTAATTTTTGTCCTAACTCCTAAGGGTGCACTGATTTGAAAGCCAGGGCTTGCGCAAAACGAGTCTACTTATTATGATAGCAGCTACATGCATGTTTCTTGTTATTGCAGTTGATATTTTGGTGTTGGGTTTTGCTAATCTAGTGGCTGATGGAATATCAAAGGGGTTTGGGGATTATGTGTCAAGCAGAACTCAAAGGGATGTAGCTCCCAGGAAGAGGTCAGTCACTGAGTGGGATGTCATTAACCAACACAAGCCTCAGAAGCAGGGATTACTCCAACAGTATCAGGCACTTGGAATGGATCTTACTGATGCTAATACTGTATGCTCCTGTAACTATTTAGTGTGCGTTATCTTAGCTTCTAATATAAGCATTTGAGTGCTGTTATGATATACTAGTTGCTGTATCGATCGATTAACAACCTCTATTTGCTTGGTGAAAGGTGGTGAACATATTTGCCAAGTATAGGGACATACTGGTGGACAAGAAGATGGCAACTGAGAAAGGATCATTGTCACAAGAGCAAGGTGAGAAACCATGGAAGAATGGGCTAATCACATTTGCTGCTTTCATTGTCTGTGCTTGTGTCCCTCTTCTGGCATTCATTGTGCTCATCCCATTCACAAACAATGACACAAACAAATTCATAGGCGCCTCTGTGTTATCTGCTATCGTGCTTGCACTACTAGGTATTGCCAAGGCCAAGATTGCTGGTCGGAGTTGTCCTCTTTCTGCGGCAACCACCCTTTTCAACGGAGCCATTGCTGGGGCTGCTGCCTATGGTATTGGTTGGACACTTAGGAATGTTGCTGGGCTGGAAGACTGATCCCCACCAGAGATAGATAAATTTAGGATATAAACTTGATGAGTTCTATCTTCAAGGTTCTTCCCATTAAATTTATTCTACTTTTAAAATCACTAAACATAATTCAATTGTAAAATTTTACTAGTAATTTTTTGCATACATATCTATATCAATTGAACCCATTGAATTTAGGCTCCATTCGGCTATGATCCCTACAATCTCAACTGGTTTTGTTATAGAGCTTTGCTAGTTTTTAACCATTCTTGTGGTATCAAAATCATGTTCTTAATGTATTATATTCTACAGCAGTTTGCAATCATACTTGCGAAAAATGTATCATGCAAGCACTCATTATCAGGATAACGAACAATTAAAGCAAGATATAGTGTGTTGAACAGTTTCAAATCTGGATGTGCCAGTGTATATTTTAAGGTCAGAAAGCATTTTGTATTAGTTTAATAGTACCCAAAAACAAACAATTGTTGAAGCATTTAAACACAAACACGTTTTTAAAATAACCGTATAAGTAATAGGAAAAACTACAAATAAATAGAAATGAATAATAATATAAAAAGTATATTCTCGTGCATTAAGGTATATGGAAACCAAAATTAGAAGAATGAAGAAAAAGAAATTGTGATGAGTACCGAGTACTCTCACCAGCAGGTACCATATACATCCTTTTTTCTATATATAACAATAGTGTCTAGTCTAACCCGCGCACATCTCGACTAATCTATCGAGCACCTGCTCGCTCTTACCAGCACATGTGCCACGTAACTCTATCTACCAAGGTTTAACATATTCAATACTCTTTAAAAACAAGGAATGATCATTACCAAAATCTTTGCTAAAATAGCCATCTTGAAATGTCCAAACTTGGGTATAGAAATTGCTACCTGAAAGCTCCTCTTGTCTTTTCCCAATCAACAAGAAAGATCATTACCCAAATATTTGCTCAAATAGCTCTCTTGCAGAATGTACAAACTTGGGTTAGATATATTCTAGATTTCCTCAGTCAATGCCAAGTGCAATGCATGCTCTGCTTCCTTCAGGAACAGACGAGTGAGTTGTTTCTGCCCCCGCCGATATATTATGCTGGACCACCTATTTCTGCTCAGAAAATAATTCTGGACGCCGCCATTGGTCTCGGATCTGCAGTAAACAACCCAAGAAAGTGTGGTCTTACTAACATTAACATGCATGCAATTTTCATGTTGGTTGGTTAGTAATAAAATCTTCTATTAAAGGTATAAGTTTGAGAGTAGCTTTCACTCATTACTTTCTGCAATCTTCTGAAATTTCTCTGGTGCAGGCTTTCTCAAGTAATGTAGTGTCATTCTCCTCTGTCCCCGAACCCTCTTCCAGATCCCACATCCTTTAAGAGCATACAAAGTTTAGAGAATAAACAAATGCAAGATTGTCAACTATCAAGATAGGAGTAACACAAAAAAAATAAGAAACCCTTTAGGATCTGATTTTTCCCACAAACTTGACAAAGTCTTGCTTTACCCACAAATTTGACGGATTTACAAAAGTCGACAATGATAGAGGAGACCAAGTTCCTAAAAGATAGCAACAGTTCTTATGCCAAGTTTGTGATTTTACTGCAAAGACTTCTCAATGCAAGTTGGAAGCCGTTGTTGTACAGATGAGTGTTAATTTCTCTGTCTGAAACTGGGTTCTTAACCAACCAACCTCACAACCCGCCCATAATCCATGTCCCTTTCTATTATCCAAATGAATAATGTGAACCGGCCAGAATGTAGGAAGTGTAAACAGATACAAGCTATTTCCACCTTCGGCTACAGGGAGCATTACAATGCTTTTCCTGAAGTTCATGAAAATTTTCAAGAAGGGTAATTAATAAGGACAATAAACCTTAATCAGCTTTTGGCTGACTCTTTTTTTATGATCTCTGTTTTCATTGGGATAGCAGAACGGAGAGGTAGGAGAGGGGCTAAATAAGCATATGCAGGATCTAAATATAAACATCTACTCCATAATAACTTTGGTGCTATGCTACCACTGGCAGGATGATAGTACTAGGAAGAAGATTACTTTATGTTAAGCAGATCAACAAGAAGTTGCAGAGCTCCAGAATCTCCACAAGCCTCCCATATTGCTGCTTGGACTTCTGTCTCAGTTGGCTGCCTCTCTCCTCCAGATCCAACAAGCTTGAAAACATTAAAACATAATTAGTAATATAATTATAAATTTGGCGATCTGTACCAATAAAGTGGCTTTTTCTTGCTTAAGAGGTTAGAAAGATTAACAAGACAAAAAAATAAATCAATGGAAAAAACTAAAACATACAAATAATGAAGCACCTGTACTCTTTTACTCTAATCAGAAGACATGGCACTGTTAGCTTCTAGGTTTCCAGATGGCTCGAAAGGGAGAGCAGAAGTTGGAGAGTTTAATACTTCTTTGTAAACTCATCAGTTTAAATTCCATGGAACCTTTTAATTCATTTATAGCAAAACTTGCACACATTTAACATGTCTCTCCACTGATCCATTAATATTTACAATTACATTCAAAAAAAGAGCATTTCAGCGGACAGCATGCTAATCCACCAAGTTCATATCCATTGCACACGATTATGGAAGCATTTAAAAGTCTAGCTCCCAACAGTAAAGCGAATGAATCCACATTCTTATAGAAGCAAAAAAAAAACTCTAATTAACATAAGAGATTCGTGATATTTCGTGTGATCAAGTATTCACAGAACTGAATCTTGGGTAGTAGGAATATTACCAGAAGCAAATTTGGAGATTCAGATTTTTTATCCCCTCTTTCACATTTCAAAAACTGAAAAGAACCAGGAAATGTTGCTGAAGATGGATCTTACCTCCTCAAGTAGGGAAGAAACACGATAAAGTTCATTTTCTTTCATCGCTACTGTTCTCAATGCATTCAAAAAATCTGCAGGAAAAACTAGCTTATGCAAGTAAGAGGGCATCTTTCGTTGACCACTCCAACTATAATTGCAAACTTGACTACTGATGCATTTATCTTTGTCTTCCCCAGAAGCGTTTGATGGAGGGAAAAATCCACGATTTAGCAAACTTCGTGGTAAGAGGCATCTCAATTCAGCTTTCTGCAGGCAGAGATGAGCTTATCACTGCACATGAGAGAGACACCAAGCCTGACTCTTGTTTGAGAGTTCCATGAAATTATTTGTCAGACAAAGTATGCTGACCTGTGCTTCAAGAAGTTGAGCTTTGGACTCTGAGAATTCAACGTTTTGAATAGCTTCCACAGGATAATGAACCTGAAATTTTGTTTTCCAATAGCGTGTGTTTAATCCTTTCTGATATCTGTTATTTCACCACTTAAAGAAGATAAGCATCCAAACCAAAAGAAACTGATGTAGATGAAGTAGTTCAAGGTCTTTACTAAGAACCTTCAGCACTTGATTCTGATCCATATGGACCTCCTAATGCTCAGTGTTAACATGAGGTTCCACTCAAAGAAGGCCTCTTAACATTTAAAGTGACTTGATGAAGCACATTCAGTTATAGCTGTGAGGCTTGACATTAGACATGGACTGCGCACCATACCAAACAAAGACCCTAGCTTGATATGTTGTTAAAAAGTGCCAGCAATACATCCATTATATTAGATGTAGTAAAAAAATTTAGTTAAGACCTTGAATACTGCAATTAGTCGATGCTGAACTTTACATCTTAACATGCACCACGCTATGACATGGATGAAGACTAGATCACTGCAACAAGTGATTATTCAGAAATACCAGATATTCGTTCAGATAGGTTACCATGAGATAGTCGTCAGGATTATCATTCATGACGAATCCATACAGGTATAGCAGTTCCTGTCACAAGATAACCACCTATTTTAACATGAAACATAAGAAGAAAAATAAAGGAAGGAGAAAAAGATAAACCTATTCTCAAAATAGTAAGAAGGACAGATTGACTTTGCTAAGAAGATTCAAAAGCATAATGCAAAATCATAAAGCTTATGCTTCATAAAGTTAGATTTAATGCAACTAATAGCAATCAAGCAGGATACCAACTAAATTAGATAAAGTAAATTCCATAAGTAAAAACCATTGTGCTCATACTCTGAGAGCCTTGCATGTAAAAGAAAAAAGAGAAAGATATCACAGATCCTTTATTCTGCTCCAATATGACAATCATTTTCAGAACATTGGTAGATTAAGAAGCTGCCGCTGTCGTAACCCCCCCCCCCCCCC
>MCJB01050396.1:0-34450 GCA_002018475.1 Nicotiana obtusifolia
TTCTTTTTGCTACGGCTCCGTAATTTCAAGACGGAGCTAATTCTTCAAACGAAATTGAATTTGGAGGTCGTTTACTAATTCTAATATCCATTACACCAGAAAGTATGAAGTTAACGCTTTATAAAGCGACGAATTAAGTCCCGTTAACCATTCAAAATTCACCCGAGACCCTCGGGACTTTATCCGAACATGCACACATGTTCTATAACCTCATTCAAACTTGTTCCAATCTTTGGAACACTAAGATGAACATCGATTTATTAAATTTGTATTGAAACCAATTCTATGAACTTCAAGGATCCTCAATTCGATCCTTCGATCCGAACCCAACCAAACGATGTCCGAACGGTCTGAAAATTTGCACGCAAGTCCAAAATCACATAAGGAACCTACAGCAACTTTCGGAATTTCATTCCTACTTCCGGATCAAAATTCGACCTATCGACCGGAAACTCGAACTTCCTCGATTCAAATTTAGTGTTATTCGAGGTCTATCAAATATGTTCCGGTCACTCGTCTATGTCATATATTCTCTCCCGAAGCTAGTCGAGTCGTCGGAATTGAAATCCGAACCCTCTAACTCATAAGTCAATCCACGGTTGACTTTTGTGACTTAGACTTTCATAAATGAGACCATGTGTCTCATTTCTTTTCAATTCACTTCGAGTACATTTTACTCGACTTAATTTCACATAATATAAATAATGAAATGAATTCGGGGCAATAAAGTGAGTCATCACAACATAAAACTTTGCTTCCAATACAAAGTGAAGGTAGAACGACAATTTGCAGGTGAATAGTTGTATCAAAAGTGAAATTCGTTGGTTGTGCTTTAATTTGAAAGTTGGATAGATCTTCAACATTATTCTTCAAAAGTTTTTAGCTACCAAAGGAAGAGCTAAATCTCGTGTGAAGAGTAAATTTTGCTCTGTATGCTCTCCCATGTTAGCAAGAAAGCTATATAGTTAACTTCTCTATAACAGTGCTGAAACAAAAACTTGCCTAGTACCATCAACTACATTATAAAAACTAGAAGACTTAACCTATATAGTTGCCCGCCTAACCACTCAAATTAAAATTTTCCTGTTGGACTTGTTCATATACCCAACATTCTTCCGCTTGGATGAAGTTTTACATGGCCCATCATCATTCATGGCTAATTTAGAGATTAACTATGTATTACCCACATGATTCGAGTATTTTGGTCACCAAAGCCTAGAAGAGAGGCTGTGCAAGTGTCATTGACGCTACGGGTAAATGTAGTTTAAACTGACCCATAGACGGACAAAGGTACCAAACGCGGCCTTACGTCATCACTTCGCCATCTCTATTCTTATCCCACCAAATTTGACTGTAAAACAGGTTGTTGGACTAACACGGTCCATGTGTCTTGAACTTGCCCAATGTCATGCTAGGAACATGCCTAAAGCCTAAGTTTTAGAGTTGATGTATCATGGTTTTGAACATTTCTATTTTTCGTATTAATACGAATATAATTTCAACTAGGGTGTCAAATAGGCGGATTTGTCGATTTTGTGCGGGTCAAAATAAATTGAGTTGATGACCCACCCAAAAGTCATTTGGGTTGTGATGTGCTTGGTCAAGATGACCTAAAATTTGGTCATAGCACAACCCGCCCAACTCTTTGCCAGGCTTTAATTAATATGTTATTTTCTTATGAATTGTATAATAACTACATAAGACCTTTTTTTTTTATCGGTCATATATAATATATCAACCAAAAAACAATCTATAATATTTTGGCAAAGTTACTGATCATAGAAAAATTTGGAATAAAATCACAACTTTAAATGAGTTTAGACGGGTGGAGTCAAGATGAGTTAAGTTCAATAAAGGAGCGGGTCAATAAGCAATTTGACCTTGGGCGGATTACTTGGGCTTGGGCCAAATTTGACAGCCCTAATTTCAACAATAATTACATATCCGAAATCAATGAAGAACCACAGACTGATAACTTTCATATAGATTAATAACTCAAGTGTTTGCCTGTAATAAGAACACTTATGTTATAAGACATTTTTACTGGCAAATCAGTCATAAGTCGACAAAACATAGTCACATAAAAACACATGAAATCTGAAACAAAAATGACGCAAAATAAACTATTCTTATGACGAAAATAAGTATTAAAACTTAAATTCGACCAAAATATTTATAATGCACGAAATCATTTGCCCGATTCCTTAGGTTAACAACCATTAGATGAGTTAAATATCATACATAACGCATGAAGTACATGCGTTATGTAAACTTCTCATAAAATTTAAATGAAAATCGACTTGCTACTGTCATTGCAAGTAGAAGCAAGGTTTTCCCCCGCTAGGAAAGAATGGAACTTCAAAAACATGTACTCCTTCGAAGGCAAAGAGGTTTCAACTTGAAGACTGTCTTTTTCTCTATAGGGAATTCTTAGAAGTCCATCTTATACCTTAGTACACTGAACACCAACCCAATCTCGACGAAATTGTTTTTGTTTTTTCAACAGCACTTAATTGTTCGCTATTACAAGTTTGAAGATAAAATTACTCAATTTCGAATAATAGAAAAACAAATTTAAGACGTTCAAACAAAACAGACAAAAATTAGTGACTGGTGAAAAACGAGTAGTCCAAATGATCCAAATGTACAACTTAGTCTATTGCCAAATGGCATAATCGTATAAGGGTTCGTTTATACTCAATAGACACGTTTTTTTCATTCAAGAGCAAGAGCATCAACTCACTCTTGTTATGTCAACATCTCTTTATTGAGTGCATTGTATGTTTTTCATATCTAGGCTACCCTAAATATTTATTTTGATTTTAAAACATAATGGGTTCAAGCAAACTCTTAGTTTATAAACTTTATTTGCCACTGATATTTTTATAAATTTGTGAGATTTCTAACTTTTATGTGTCATGTCAAAAAATTGAGTGACTGTTCAATTACAAAACAAAATAAAGTGACTTTTCTAACTAATTTTCATTAGTTCAGTGATCTTACAAGAAATCTAACTCTGTTAAAATTTCTCTTTGCTTTGGTCTGATGAGGGATGACTGACCAACGAAATTCACATACCGAGAAGATTATCTGATTATCTTACATACGTGCACTGAATCTAGGTTACTCGTGAATTAGATCTCTTGCTACATTAACACTTTTGCATTTTCCCAATTGTTTAGTATTTGAGCATTTGGACTCAAAGTTTATGCATCAAATTCGAGTAAAAATTACTTATCTCTAAGATTACAATAAAATCCATCTTAAAAATCTCCTCCTTTCATTTTCCTAAACTCAAAATATTGAAAAAACATTAGCTAAATCCCGAAAATAGGACTCAAAATAACCCTGCCAATGACACCCTTCGCGAACGCGATCCAATCCTCGCATTCGCGAAAAACAAATCTGCCATCGCCCGAAATCCTTTATCGCGAAACCGATAGGAGTCACACGATCGCGAAGGCCATCTTCCTCGCCTTCATTAGGAACGCGACTAGCTCCTCCTGGAACCCCTAATCTATATGTCGTACGGAGAAAAAAAAAAGGAGAAAATTACAAAAGGGAAAGCTAGGAAAATGGATAATATAAACAAAGACCATAGAAGATCATTTTTCATTAAAACATACATAAACTTGGTACAAGATCCCAAAAGGATTAACATAATTATTTTAGTGTAGCAAAAGGCTATTAAAAGCCAATTAATTAGAACACAACATTAGCTATCCTTTTAAGAAAGACAGAAACTTTATTATGCGTGACATTGAATTCTGCATTTATGCATGGTGGTTTGACTATACTGCATATTGCTTTGCAAGTAGTCTGAGCTTGTACGTACATCAAAAAGAAATTAAAGACCACACTTGAAAACATTATGAGGTATTTTACTTATACCCAAGAACACAAATAATTTACAATATTAGGTCTCAACCAAAATATTTATAGGTAGCTCTCCATAAAAAATGAAAAAAGAAGGCAAGTAGAATATTTTCACATATAACAGAGATCTGATAGTGTAAACAAATATTATATTATCGATACACTATATAAGTTAAACTTATGTACTTAAGCGACTGCATAGTAAGAAATTAAATTAAACTCCACATAATTTCAAATATTTTTTATTATGTTTCAGAGGAACAAATTAATGGAGATAAACCATAGGCAACAAATAAAACAGCATCATTGCCAAGACTGTAAATGCCATGAAACACAAGGAGCGAGCCATAATAATAAGAAAGATTGCAATTCAGAGTTTTGAATGAACACTAACACAATAGAGGTGTTTATAGGCAATCAAATAAGAGTGAAAAAACTTTTACTTATCTTGAAAAAAGAAAACGAAAAATAGAGTAGATAAATTAAGTGGTCCAATAAATATGTGAAGCAAATGGAGATAAATCAATAACACATGTTCCTCGTGTTCCTAAATTTTCTGTAACTAGTTATTCTCCCCAAAAGGAAAAAGAACTCCAAGCAATTACTACATTTGGTGACAAACGAAGCTGGTAAAATACTGATGGTCCGTCATAAATAATAGCGGATTAAAAAAGAATTGTTCGGTGCACAAAATATTCCGTATTTACGCAAGACTTGAGAAACAGAGTTAGATCTAGCATTTCAAGATAATTAGTGCACTATTGCGAAAATCTAGAATTTATATTAAATGTCTTTAATTTTAATCTCTTACCATGAACTCACTACATTTTTGAAATTATATAGGTTAAAAATTATATTCTTTTTGAAATGTTAGTGATTTTCACACACACATACACACACACACACACATATATATAGATATATATACATACATAAATACATACATACATACTCTGTGCGAAAAACAAGATAGTTCGAAGTTAGATTTGAACCGGTAATCTCATTTGTAGAGGTACTGCCGGTCGTTTTGAGAGTTGTAGTCCCGTTCCCTTACTTACTGCTCATTTCGTGCTTTTATAGCTATTATGTGACTTGCCGAGATAGTCAGTTCGGGTCCGGAGGGATTTCGGGAGAAATTGAGACACATAGTCTCAAGGTTGAAGCAAAAGTTGAAATGGTTGACCGGATGTTGACTTATCTGTAAATAGCTCGGGAATTGAGTTTTGATGGTTCCGTCCATTGGGTGATTTTGGACTTAGGAACATGTCCGGATTGAGATTTCGAGGTCTATAGTTGAATTAGGCTTGAAACGGCAAAAGTTAAAAATTTGAAAGTTTGACCGAGAGTGAATTTTGTGGTTACCGGTTTCAGATTGGAGTTCGGGGAGTTGGAGTAGGTCCGTAGTGTCATTTATGACTTGTATACAAAATTTGAGGTCAATCAGACGTGATTTGATAGAATTCGCCATCATTTATAGAAGTTGAATTTTCTTAGTTCCATTAGGCTTGAATTAGGGTGTGATTCGTGTTTTGATGTTGTTGATGAGATTTGAAGGTTCGACGAAGTTCATATTGTATTTTAGGACTTGTTAATATGTTTGGTTGAGGTCATGGAGGCCTCGAGTGTGTTTCGTGTGGTTAATAGACCAATATTGGACTTTGAAGACTGCTGGTATTCTGTTACTGGTTTCCTCATATCCGTTCGCGAGAGAAGTCTCGCATTCGCGAAGAGTATCTGGAAGGCAGGCGAGGATTTGCTCTTCGCATTCGCGAAGAGAGCAACGCGTTCACAAATGTTAGGGGATAGTGCATCGTGATCACGAGAAGAAGCTCGCGTTTGCATAGAATGGTGAGTCAGGTTTGGGCACTAGGCCTTAAGGCTTCACGTTTGCGGTCAGGAGGACACGTACGTGTAGGCCATGTTCTACAAGGCATCGTGTTCGCGTAATAGGAATTTTTGGGCAGTTGAGTTTTGTGCTTCGCGAACACGAGCACTTTCCGCGTTAAAGAAGAAGGTTGTTGGGGCAGATTTAAATGTTTCAAAAACGAGGGTTTGAGTTTATAACATAAATTGATTTTGGGTGCTTGGTGGGAGGCAATTCTTGGAGAGATTTTCAAGTGGGTGGTTTGGGTAAGTGATTCTTACTTAATTTTTTTTTAATTTTGCATGATTAGGAATTTAAATTCATCATTAAATTAGTGATTTAGGGTGGAAAATTGGGGGAAAATGGAAGAAAGTTCTTAGGCCGAATTCTGAGGTTCTGATCGAGATTTGGTATTGAATTTGAGTAATTTTGGTATGGATGGACTCGTGGTTGAATGAGTGCTCGGATTTTTGTAACTTTACCCAATTTCGAGACGTAAGTACGGTGGTCAACTTTTGAGTTGACTTTTTTACTTTTGATTAAGAGCTTAGTATTTTCTTACGAAATTGATTTCTTTAGCTCGTGTTAATTGTATCAAAATTTTTGTGGTTAGATTCAAGGCATTTGGAGGCCAATTCATGAGGTAAGGGTTTGTTAGAGTAGAGATTTGCGCGGTTTGAGATACGTAACAGTTATAAATTTGGTTATGAGGGTATGGAACCCCGTATTTATGTGTCGTGTGATTGGTTTTAAGGTGACGGGCGTGTGGGCGTGTACCTTAGGAATTATGACTTAGTAAATTTCATGGAACTGAATAATTGAAAAATCTATTGTTATCCATATATTCTCCTTGTGTTATAGAACTTGTACTTCAAATAATGTTAAAAATCTTGTTTATACTATGTGTTGGCACTATAGGGACCCACAGAGGTCATGTACATGCTGAATTATCTGATAGTTGCTGCTTGCACTCAGTCACAGTTTTACTTGTATATTATATCAGTCTTTATTGTGCGTTGTTGATACATTATATCATTTCTGTTTGGGCTGATTTTCATGATTATTGAGAGCCGAGAGACTCGAGAGGTTGATGATTGAGTGAGCCTAAGGGCCTGATTGTGAGGATATTTATGGGATCGGGCTGCGTGCCCTAGCATGTTTTATTGATTTATGCTATGATTGGATTGTTATAGCACTTGGGCTAAAGGAGACCCTCCAGAGTCTGTACACACCCCAGTGAGCACATGTACCTACTAAGTGCGAGTATCGAGTGACGAACAATTGACAGGAACGAGAGACTGTGAGGAATGAGCGGCCGTGAGGTTGGAGTGCATGGGAGGACTGAGTGGTTGTTTCTCTAAGAGTTTTTGCACTTAGATTTCAAAATTGTTGTACTTCAGCTTGCATATATCATTATCAAGTAATTTCTGAGAGATATTATATCCCATTTCAATTGAACTTGACATGAATTAACTATTTTGGCCTTAATTGTCGAATTTGAAAGCATGTATATCTTCATATGTTGTTATTTATATAATCAAACTATATCCGTAAAGCTCGTCACTACTTTCAGTCCATTATTTAGTCTTTTTACTTATTGAGTTGGTCATACTCACGCTACACCCTTCACTTTGTGTGCAGATCCAGGTGCTTCTGAAGATGGGTATTGATTTCTTTGCACAACTTGATCGATGGAGATTCCAAGGTAGATGCTCAGCGTTCGCAGACCTTATATCTCCTTTCCTATCTACCCACTTTATGTATTTAGTTTTAGTCTTTCATAGACATTATTTCTAGACTTGTGTTGTATAGACGCTCATGTACTTAGTGACACCCTAATGTTGGGAATTTTCGTATTGGATTTTGACTTTTTATCCAGGTTTTGAGATTTTTGATGATTTAAACCCGTGTTATTCTTATTTTTCATTTAAAAGTGTTGAAAGTATTTTGAAGTGTCGGCATGCCTAGTACCATGTTAGGCGCCATCAGGACAGGTTAAGTTTTGGGTAATAATAAGTTAGTATCAGAGCCTAGGTTACATAGGTCTCACGAGTCATGAGCGAGTTTAGTAGAGTCTTGCAGATAGGTATAAAGACATATGTACTTATCTTCGAGAGGTTGTCGAACCCTTAGGAAACTTTTCATTCCTGTATTCTTGTCATGCGGATTTGTTGATTCCGGTAACTAAATTTTTGATTATTCTATTCTCTTACAGATGGTGAAGACACATGCTACGAGATAGAATGGAAAACCATGAGAGGCCGAGGCCGCGGTAGGGGTAGAGGTGCAGCTCGTACATCAGTTAAAGCAATGCTTGTATATCCACCAGTTGCTCCAGCTCCAGAGCAGGTGCCAAATACGAATGAGGCAGTGGGGCTAGCTCAAGCACCAGCTGTACCCATTGCGATTTCAGGCCTTCAAGAGGCTTTGTCTTAGATTCTAACTGTGTACACTAGCCTTGCTCAGGCGATCTTTGTTCCGGCCACAACGGCCACTTCTTAGGCTGGGGGAGGTACTTAGACTCCTGCCGCCCGTACGTCAATGTAGGTGATCCCATTATGACTGATGATGAGCAGAGGAGACTAGAGATATTTGGGAGGCTTCAACCTCCATCATTTGGCAGGGCCGAGTGAGAGGATGCCCAAGACTTCTCGGATAAGTGCTAGCGGGTTCTTCACACGACGGGTATTCTCGAGACCAGTCGGGCTCATTCACTACTTTTCAATTTATTGGGGCTTCCTTCAGATGGGGGGAGGCTTATGAGAGGTGCAGGCTGGTCGGTGCAACACCACTTACATTGCAGGAGTTCTCCATTCTCTTCTTGGAGAAGTTTATGCTGCAGTCTCGCAGGGAGGAGCTGTACAGACAGATTGAGCAGCTACGTCAGGAGGGCATGTTTGTAACCCCGTACAAGATGAGGTTTTTTCGGAGTTGGCTCATCAATTAGGTTGGTTCCAATTGATAGGGAGAGGATTAGGAGGTTCATTGATGGCCTCACATATCAGCTGCGATTGCTTATGACTCGGGAAAGGGTATCTGGTTCTACTTTTGACAAGGTGGTTGACATTTCTCGGCAGATAGAGATGGTTCGTAGTAAGAGGAGAGATTGTTGTGATCGTGATGGAATTTTAATCAAAGGAGATGAACATTCTACGGTTCTGATCGTTTTATCAATCGTAATGAGTTCGTATTACACATGTTAATCCGAATTATCTGTGGTTGCTAGTTGATCGAATCGTTTGTATAAATAGCACGGTACTGCAACAACCAAGCAGCTCTATCTTGAATCCTCCCGATCACTAAGCTAGCGCTGCCTGCGTCCGATATCTTCAGTACCTGGATCTGCACAAAAATATGCAGAAGTGTAGTATGAGTACACCACGGTCGGAACCCAGTAAGTATCAAGATTAACCTCAGTGGAGCAGTGATGAGGTATAAGTCAATACACCTACTAGTCAAAACAACCTGTGCAATATAGAAGTATAAAGCTACTAATGAAAGTAGGAACCAGTAAATGGCAACAAGAATAAACATGTGATATAAACAGAAAAGTGATAAGAACATTGTGAAAGTACCATTAAAACCAAATACCAATTAATTAAGCCTTTCAACACAGGTTTCGCAACGAAATTACTCCAAGATACTTCATCTCATAATCACAAGTTACGAGTCTCCATTCACAAATCATATGCTCATGGCACCTTGTGGCCACATTTCTAATCACAACCATACGGACAACTCACTTTCCAATATCTCAATCCACCCGGCATGATCAAAACCTCACAATCACAATCTGCCTAGTGTGGTCACATGCTCACTATCACAATCTGCCCGGCGTGGTGACAGGTTCAATATCAACACGAAAGAAGATAATACAAGAATACATGGGCATGATCAATTCATGTTAAGTTTCATACTCCTATCATTGCCATCCTTATCTCTCCAATAGCCACCCACATCACTCCGCCCCGATAATATAACTAGCCACCTGTATCACTCCGATAGCCACCCGTATCACTCTGCATAATAGCCATCCATATCGCTCCATCTGAACAATAACAAAATAGCCACCCGTATCCCTCCACACAAATAACAACAGTAAGATGCAACCCTTATGCCCAGCATAACAACAACAGTGAGATGCCACCCTTATGCTCTGCATAACAACAACCAATCCACACAATAATACACATGCACTAACATCACAACAACACGACGTATCAACTCATACCACAAGTGCCCATATGCCACAACCTTTCCAAAAGAACCAATAATATCAATATTTCCAAAACAAATAGCCCACAGCTCAAACACAATGTGTATATAATCTCAGTAACAACAAAATGAATATGAAAGTAACTCAACAATGAACAACACCCCCTTCCATACACAACTTAAATTCAAATAGATTAATGACTTTCAATAACTTCAACTTCAATTAGTTGCTTAAGGATAAACTCGATAATGAAGGTATTTCCATGAAATGACAAACTTCTGATTCTAGTGTGACATAAACTTAACTATGAAACATATGGCATGAATTAGCAGCTACGTTTAAATACATGCGAGTAACCCGACACCAAAAGGATATCATCTAACAACAATTTCAATTAAAAAGAACTCAACAATGGAGGAGTCATGTAATGATAAAAGAGGTAGCAACTTCAATTAAGCATAGAAGAGTAAATTTGACAAGTAAAGGATATGAAAGGTGCTAACAATTTCAAATAAAGCAAGTGAGAGTAAACATGGCAAATAAAATATATAATATGTGCTAACATTTTCAAACAAATATATGAATGAAGCCTAAGAATCTAAATTGGCCAATTTCTACATATAAGCCCGAGTATGCACTCGTCATTTCACGTACACGGTTTTCACAAAATACAAATAACACAAACAACTCAAAACCTAAGAGGTAGTTCCCTCAAACAAAGTTAGGCAAGATACTTACCTCAAAGAAGCCAAAACAATATTCCAAAATGACTTTCTCATATGAAACAAACATCTGGACGGCTCAATCTAGCCAAAATAACTCAATATCATAAATAAAAATCACAAAAAATAATTCCGGATAATAAAGTTTCGATTTTTAATGAAAACTAAAAAATCAATCCAAAAGGTCAACTACGGGCCCACACCTCGAAACCGGACAACACTCAAAAAAACTCCGAACACCCATTCCAATATGAGTTCAACCATACGAAAATAATCTAATTTCGACATCAAATCGGCCTTCCAATCCTCATTTTATTTTTTTGAAAGTTTTTACAAAAATTCCTAATTTCTCCAATTTAAATTGCTAATTTAATTATAAAAACAAAGATGGAATAATGAAATATAATCAAATTCGGGTAAAGAACACTTATCCCAATCCAAAGCGTGAAAATCTCATCCAAAATTATCCAAAACCAAGCTCTCCAACTCAAAAAGTGATAAAAATATCATACCCTCAAAATAGCACTTTTATATTCTTCCCAGATGTTCCTCATCGCGATCGATGAGCACAAAATACAAGCTGCCAAAAATAACTCTACGTAAACGTATGGAAAGAGTCACAAACGCGGACCACAATCTCGATGAAAATTCACGAACGTGTAATAAATCTCACGAACGCGGATAGTAAAACCCTTGATGCCGCATTACAGTTCGTCATACGCACTTGTATGTTCTATATCGCGAACACGGAGGCAAAATCCTTAAAGCCTCGCGAACGCGTCTGCATATTCGCTAATGCGAAGAAAAAATATTGTCTGCCTCCCAATTATCATATGCGAACGCGCCATTCCACTCTTGAACACAATTAAGAGGGCACCGGATATCATATCAGCAATCCAAAATAGGAGAAAATGGCCTGTAGCCCGTCCGAAACAAACCTAAGGCCCCTATGAGCCCGTTCGAACGTATCCACAAATTTCTAGCATCACGCGGACCTACTCGAGGCCTCAAATCACATCAAATAACATCAAAATTACGAATCATACCTCAATTCAAGCCTAATGAGCTAATGAAATTCCAACTTCTATAACCCGCGCTGAATCATATCAAATCGACTCGGAATGACTTGTAATTTTGCATGCAAGTCCAAAATTACAGAACGACGCTATAACAACTGCCGAAATCATAATCCAAACCCGATATCAAAAAAATCAACTCCCGGTCAAACCTCTCAACCTCCCAAACCTTTAATTTTCTAATTTTTGCCAAAAAGTATCAAATCAATCTATAGACCTCCAAATCTAAATTCGTACATTCGGCTAAGACCAAAATTACTACATAAAGATATTGGAATGATCAAAACACCATTCCGAAGTTATCTACATAAAAGTCCAACTCCGATCAACTCTTGTCATTTAAGCTTCTAAAACAAGAATCCTTTTTCCAAATCGATCCCAAATCATCAGAAAACCAAACCACGAAAGTCATAATATACAATACGAAACTACACAAGACTTTAAGCTACCAAATAAGATGCAAATTCTCAAAACAACCGGTCGTGCCATTACAATATCGCTATGGTATTGAATCTATCATGAACGAAGAAAATATGACATTCAACTAAGCAAGACTGTTAGGTATATTTCTATCCTAACTGCAAAATCTTTTTCCGAACCACGGGTTCGGAAACAAGCTCTCTCTAAGTTTACTCTAATCTAAAGATGGCTTCTTAAACATAACATAGATAATAAATAGAACTCAACTGCTGGCCAAATAATTAAGCAATTATGCCAGAATTAAAAAAAACAACCAAAAAAATGGTGATATAATTAACAAATTTCAATACTCATGTCAACCACAACCCTAGAAACTAGAGTTCTTAGATAATTATGTTCGTAGTGAAAAATAACCGAGTATTTTGCATAAACAAATTACAAACAAAAAGAAGAAGAAGGAATGAAGAACTCAATGATTTTCTCCTCCAAAGTTGTTTCACGTGATGTTCTCGCCTCCAAATAATGCTCTTAGAATCCCTTTTTGTATATGTTAGGGACGTCTAGGGTTGAAATCACCAAGTCACAGCAAATTAGGACTAAATACGCCCTTGGGCGTTAATGCTTTGTGCCTGGCGCGGTGCTGGACAATGAACTTTTTAGCTTGTTATCAATGGCGTTTTGGTTGGTGCCTAGCGTGAACCTGGGCATGAAAAATTTTGAAGTCACTTCCAATTGACTCATATACATATAAATACCATTATTAATCTCGAGTCGCAAATATTCACATAAGTTAACAAGACTTGGGGAATAATTCAAGGCAAATTATATGCAAAAATAGGGATTTTTAGCCGACTCTGGAATGGAGTTTTGTTGGTTTTGATAGTTTCGTATGGTGATTTTGGACTTAGGCATATGCCAGAATATTGATTTGGAGGTTCGTAGATTGTTTTTGCTTGAATTGTCGAAAGCTAGAAAGTTGAAGGTTTGGAAGATTAAGAAGTTTGAGCGAGAGTTGACCTCATTGATATCGGGGTCAGATCCCAATCTTGGAAGTTAAATAGGTTCATTGTGTCATTTGTGTCTTGTATGTAAACTTTGAGGTCAATGGTTGGCTATGAATCGTCGTTAGTTTTGGAAGTTGGATGTTCATGGTTTCAATAGGATTGAATTGGGTTACAATTCGTAGAATTGATGTTGTTTGATGTGATTTTAGGCCTCGAGTAGATTCGTGATGTGTTTTGGTATTTGATGGTATGTTCAGACGGAGTCCTAGGGGCTCGGGTGTGAACCGGATTAAAATTGGCTTCATTTTTGGACTTAGTTATTTGATGAAGGCTGCTGAAGTTTTGGTGTTATCGCACCTGCGGTGGGATTGGCTGCACGTTCGGACACACAGGTGGGTGTGGGCTATCGCAAAAGCAGATTTGAGTTGGGCTAGGGAGGATCGCAAGTGCGGTCAAGCTTCCACAGAATTGGATTTGGAGAAGCGAGCCGTGGTCCATAGAAGCGAAGCCGCAGAAGCAGTTTTGTGACTGTAGAAGCGGAAGGTACTGGTTAAAGTGAAAGTCGCACCTGCTATGACTATCCATAGGTGCTGAGCCACATATGTGGCTATTGGCTCGCAGAAGCGGAACCATTGGGCATATCGAGGGTTTGTTCCCATTTTTTATCTTTTGTGTTAGAGACCTCGATTTAGGAAGATTATGGAAGAGATTTTCAAGGAGTTCATTGTTTTCAACATTTAACTAGTGTTTTGAGTTCGAAAAGAATTAGGGAAATATGTGAAAACTTCAGAAGCTATATTTTGAGGATTTGAAGGTTGATTTGAGGTCGGAATTGAATAATTTTAGTATGGTTGGACTCGCTATTAAATAGGTGTTTATATGTTGTAAGTTTGGTCGGTATCGAGATGGCTCAACATTGACATTTTGAGTTGACTTTTTGATTTTCTTTAAAGATTGCAATTTTATTATCGAAAAAAAGTTTCCTATGGTTTATATTGATGGTATAAAGTTATTTTTTTGTAGATTCTAGCCGTTTGGAGTTGGATACTTGCGAAAAAGACTTCTTAGTTGATTGAGTTAGCATGTTCGAGGTAAGTATCTCGTCTAACTTTGTGTGGGAAAATTACCCCTTAGGATTAGAGTTGCTTTGTGTTAATTGTGGTACGTGAATGATGTGTACACAAGGTGACGAGTAGGCAGATGTGCTATATGTGGTAATTGACCGGTTTAGGCTATTTAAATTCCTTTCAGGCCTTTAATCGTATTGTCATAAAAGGTTATATCTTTCGTTGTTAATTTATCCTTACGTGCTTTATTTGACATTGTTAAATGCTTGTCCCATCTTTTACTTGTTAATTTCCCTTGCATTCTTAGTTGAAGTTATTGTTTCCTTATTGCCTTGTTAATTATTTGAAGCCACGTGGTGTGATAAGGTAGGCTAAAACGTGGGTAGCTGTTTCAGAAAAATGATTTCAAAACTAAATGTAATGCTCCCTCGGTGATATAAGGAAAGATTGTGATTGTGATTGTGAAATAAGACTACGATGCGGTACCTCGGTTGTGATTCCTGTTGTTATCTCTCATTTATCTCACTTGTATTTGTCCGCGTTGTTTCCTGCCGGTGTTCGCAGGCCTCAGAATCACCCTTTGTCCTCATTTTCTATTGCATACTCGATGTTTTATACTCCATTACCACACAAAAAAGGGAGGTGATTTATGTGGTGTACAAATTATTGAAAGACCTGGTTCTTCTATGTGTTCCTTATACTACTGAGCTAAAAGCAATATTGACAAAACTCTTGTAAACCTAAAGATTACCTCTAAACTTTTGTGGCAACCAGCCTCAAACTGTTGCGACAATTTCAGGTTAACTCTAATTTAAACGATACACAATAGTACCTAGTACAATTTGATTCTAAGAAAGCTTAATGGTACAATTTAGAAGCCCTAGTACAGTTGAACTAGAATTAAAGATGGATACTTGGAACTGGTTCTTCTATTTAGTTCATGTAGCTTCAGGTTCGCACACTTGAATCACATAGGAATTTCTTGCAAAATGCCTTGCTATTTTGCTCTCAGCTCTCGTCTAACTTCATTGTTTATGCATCTCTGTAAAATGAGAACATCCTGAAATATATAGAATTAGTAAAATAAGAAATAACTAGATTTCTAATGCTATACTCTTCCTTGGTGAAAGAGTTCTAGTTTTTTTCAACTTCTAATTCTTTCTTTATATAGGATAGAGTTCTCTTCGTGTAAAGAGTCGTACTCCTTATCAATTAAAAAATCTTCGTTCAGGAGATACCAAATATAATCACATAAGCTTATCTCCTTCACGTACATGCCTTATGTTTGAATCTGCCCGTGTCTGTGTACACTATGTATGAACATGGTTCATGCTTGAGTTCCTTTGTCAATCATCAAAATAAACTTACTTAGGCCAAAAAATTCCCTCTTTTTGATGATGACAAACTCTGTGCTTTTTCATAAGCATGAGATCTATTTCAACTCAAAGCAACATCAACATAATGCTAGAACACTTTCCGTTTTTAAAGTCACAAATCATCAAGGACCAGGTTCATTAGGTTATAAACATAACATTCCAATATAAAAAGCACAACCTGTCTCCCCCTATTTGGCATCATCGAAAAATTACATAATTATGTTAGATAATTAGATTTATTAGATCTTACTCATGGCCATTGAGGCTACTTTAGATGTAATCATGGATTCACTTTTCTCTTTATCAATCCAAGGATATTATCCATCTAGGAAATATCAAAAAATAATTAGAGAAAAGCAGTTGATTAGCATTGATAAGAGTCATCCACAAAGCATAGAAAGAAATAACAGTACTGGATCATGAACAACAACTACTCTTGTTTATTAGCTGGCTAGAAGCATCTTCATATGCAGTTAGTACTCCCATTATTAGCTGGAGTGATGTGGCATCTGATGAGGAGAAGATGATGGTATCCTCTGCATATGCCAGGTGGTTGATCTTGGGACTCTATTTAGGCAAGCCAAATTCACAGAAATGTGAGTTGGAGTGAAGAGCATTGAGTGCTCTGGACATGGCTTCTGCTGCTATTATGAATAGGATAGGTGACCAAGGATCACCTTGTTTGACTCCTCTTATGGATTTGAAGAAGCCATGTGGTTCTCCATTGATCAGAACAGAGTACCAGTTGTTGGCCACCAGTCCATGTATCAAACTGATGAAACTTTCTTCAAATCCCATCTTCTTTAGTACCTTGGTCAGGAATAGCCATGACAGTCTGTCATATGCTATGGTCATGTCCAGTTTAATTACAACGTTTGGACCTGCTTTGGTTCTGAGTCGAATGTCTGTTACAATCTCTTGAGTTAAGAGCACATTTTCTACTATGCTTCTGCTTTTGACAAAGCCAAGCTGTTCCTCTGAAATCAAATTTGGTAGAATTATCACCAGTCTGTCATGAATTACTCTAGAAAATATCTTGTTGATAAAGTTGCTGAGGCTGATTGGTCTCAAGTATTAGAAGGTAAGTACTTCCTTTTTCTTGGGCAGCAGCACTAGATTTGTGTGTGTGATACACTTGGGAAGAGTATGTCCATTAAATACTGCTTTTACCATATCAACTATATCATCCTCGACTATATCCCAACATGACTGGTTGAAACATCTAGTGAAGCCATCTGGTCCTCCTGCACTTGCTGCATTCAAGCCAAATACTGCATTTTTAATTTCCTCCCTTGTTGGTTGATGCATAAGCAGACAATTGTCTACATTGTCTACCGGTGTAGGAATATGGTTCGGTATTTCAAATGTTGTAGGGGGTTGTCTTCATGAAACTGTGTTTTGAAGAAATTGATTGCTTCATTTGCTATTTCTGTATTATCTTCTAGCTATGTGCCCATGTTATTTTGAATTCTTCTAGATTATAGCCTCTTTCTTCTGCCATTCTCTTGTGCGTGAAATAATTTTGTATTTCTATCTCCATTTTTGAACCAAGCCATGCCTTATTTCTGCTTCCAGAACTCTTCGTCTAGATTTAAATACTTGATCAACTTAGCCTGCACTTGCTGTAGTCTCATTCTGTTTTGAGCTGTGGGATGGAGCTTAAATTGGGCTTCATGTACTTTGACAACTTCCTCTAGACTTGTTATCTTTTGGAAGATTTCTCCATATGTTGTTCTACTCCATATCGATAGTGCTCTCTTTACTTTCTTCAGCTTATGATTAGACCTTATTGATGCAAGTTGATTACCCTGTTGTTTCTAAGTTTTTCTAACAAATGAAATGAACATGTGAAATACTTCTTTTTTAGATGTTAAAAGAGTGTCCAAATAAATCGAGAGTAATCATCAACAAGCACCATAACATATCTCTTACCACCTCTGCTCAATATTCTCATTCGTCCACAAAGATCCATATAGATAAGTTCCATCACCCTGGTAGTACTTATCATTTTCTTGCTTTTAAAAGAGGATCTTACCTGTTTTCCTCTTGCACAAGCCTCCCAAACTTTGTCTTCCTTGAACTTAATGTTAGGAAGCCCTATCACTAAGTCCTTGGAGACTAGTTTGTTGAGTTGGCTTAGACTGGTATGTCCAAGTCTCTTGTGCCAAAGGAGGGAATTATTATCCAACACACTTAAGCAAGTGAGTTTATTATCTGAAAGTGTGGACAGATCCACTACATGTATGTTGCTCACTCTTTTTCCCTGCAAAACTATCTTGTCAGTGGTAAAATTAATCATAAAGCATTTTTTAGAGGCGAACAGTACCATGGCGTACCACTATCACAGAATTGTGATACACTTATTAGACTCTATCTCAGTCCATCTCTCAAGTAGAAATTCTCAATAGAGTGAGAATCAATCTTACCTACCTTTCCAACCCCAATATCTCACCTTTCTTTCCGTTTCCAAAGGAGACATTACCTCCTTTAAGGTCCTCAAGCGGAAGGAACTTGTTCTTGCTTCCTATCATATGCTCAAAACAGTCCTTATTCATGTACCATATTTGGCTGCTCTCCTTCACATGGACCCGCAATAAAAAAAAAATCAGGGATAAAGGATAAATCAATTTTTTTTTAGTGAGACTTAGCAACTTATTTTTCTCTAGAACAAAATTTTTATTCTTTGAACTTGCCTTCTCTTTTGCAGTGCATTCATTCTTATAGTGACTATTATTATCACACTGTGTGTAAATCTTGATAAAGGATGCTCGGTATATTCGACATAGAACAAAGAAAAATGAAAATAATGAACTTTTATTCTTAGAATATCAAATACATGCATTCAGTTGTGAATTATTATGGAGTATACTTTCGACACGCTATATATAGTATAGATTGTAGTTCCATGTGCCTTTGATGCCTTCATGGAGTCCTAAAAATCATAGAACATTGTGTTCAATGGCAAATACATTATATAGTTAAGTAATTTAATTGAATTCAGTATTTTCGATAAAGAGTATAAATTTATATATACATGTAAACAATCGTTACTTACTGGATGTAATCGATTTTAATAACGTCGGCGACAGAATTTGCACCATTGCTCCAAACTTAATGCTGATATGATGGTACCTTGTGGTGTGTTTCCATAACATGTCGAAGCTATACCCACAATAATAACTATTCCGTAGCATCCCCTTTATTGAATGCCTTAATGATTGTGCTTTATCAGATATGGGATACTCTAAGAGCAATTTTACCTGGTGCAATGAAAGAAAAGAACAAGATACCATATGGAAAAGACTTGACAGAATGTTGGCAAATGAAGAACGGGAAGAACACTTTTTACAACACTACTATTCAGCATCTGGCTAGACTCAATTCTGACCATTGTCCTTTACGTAACAGCCGAAGAGGAGAATTATATCAAATATTTTAAAATTTTAAACTTTTGGGTGGAACAAGCAGAGTTTTATGATATTGTCAAGGAGCAATGGCAAGAGAACATTAATGAAAAAATATTTTGGAGTCCACCAGAAAATGAAGAAGACTAGCAAGGTTCTCAGTAATTGGTCTAAAGCTAAGATTGGTGATATTTTCATCAAGGCCAACCAAATGGAAGATGTGGTGAACTTCTACGAGGAACAATTATGAACTCTGAAAATCCAGAGGACATAATAAGCAGTTTAAAATAGTAAAAAAAAAAAAACTTCTCATAAACAAGGTAGAAGATCCAAAACACAATGTCGGAACTCCCAACATCGGTGTGTCGCTGAGTACAGGAGCATCTATACATCACAGGTCGGGAAATTATTGTCAAATATAGTCTGAAACTAAATACAATAAGAGGAAAGATATGCAAGGAGAGACAAGGTCTACAAAATGCAGGCAGCTACCTCGGAATCTCCAGAAGATCAATTACGCAGTGAATCAACACCCTCCGTGTCCGGAAACACCTGGATCTTGCACACGAAATGCAAAGTGTAGCATGAGTACAACCAACTCAGTAAGTAACAAGACTAAATAAAGAACTGAAAGTGATGACGAGCTTTACAATTATAGTTCAATTTCAGTAATCTCAACATAGGAAAGTAGGCATGCTTTCAAGTTCAACAATTTAAGTCCAATAAAATACTTCATGACTAGTTTAAGTAAAATAGGGTGTAATATCTTTCAGAAATTTTCAAGACAGTGATGCATGGCAGCTAAGTGTAATAATAGTGAAGTCAAATGCATCCTCTCAAGGCAACGGTCACTCATCCCTCCCATTCACTCGGCACTAGTACTTAGTAGGTAACTGCGCTTAATGAGGGTGTGTACAGACTCCGAGGGGCTCCTTCATCCTCAGCGCTATATCAGGCCAATCATGGCATAAATCAATGAAATACGCCGCAGTGTGTAGCCCGATCCACACATATACAGCCATAAGGCTCGTTGCAGCATGCAACCCGACTCATATATATATACATATATCACTCACAGTTCATCAATCATACCCCAATTCAGTCACCAATCTCTCCAGTCCCTCGAGCTCTCAGAAATCATGAAAATCAGCCCAAACAGATATGATGTAATATATCAACAAGAAACAAAAGAGACTAAGATATGATATGCAAGTAAAGCGGAGACTGAGTACAATAGCAATTTAACAGACAATTAAACATGCAACACGGCCTATGAGGGCCCCTTAAGTAGCGGCACATAGCCTAAGCAATATTTCTAACAGGATTTGCAATACAATTTCTATATCATGTGAAGAATTTAGAAATATCAACAGATTAATTATCTATACGACTCCATAGAATGGGCCAAGCCCCAATTCTTACGGTACAGTCTCACACGCTCGTCACCTAGCATGTGTGTCACCTCAAAACCAATCACATGATAAAGAATTCGGGGTTTCATACTCTTATAACTAAAGTTAGAACTACTACGTACCTCAATCCGAGCAAATCTCTACCCCAATACACCCTTGCCTCGCGAAACGGCCTCCAAATGCCTCGAATCTAACCATAAACAATGCCTTATAATCAATACGGGCTAAAACAACTCAATAAGAAAATATGAAGATATTAATAATAAATCAAAAATCGGCTAAAAGGCGCCTCGGGGCCTATGTCTCGGAATTGGGTAAAAGTCGCTAAATCTGAATACCCATTCGACCACGAGCCCACCCATACCAAAATTACTCAAATCCGATACCAAAATCTCGAACAAAACATCAAAATTAGTCTATGAACGTTTCTCCATTTTCCCCAAATTTTCAACCCAAAATCACGAATTTAATTTTGAAATCAAAGGCATAATCATGAAAATTAACAAAAACTAGGTAAGAATCACTTACCCCAAACACCCACGTGAAAATCTCTCCAACAATACCCTCCCACTGAGCTCCCAAATCAAAATTTGTGTTACGAATTCAAACCCACATTTTTGAAACTTTTAAATATGCTAAGGTGCGGCTCCTTCGCCAACGCAGAAAAAGCCTCGCATTCGCGAAGCACAAAACTAGACTACCTGGAAAATCCTCTTTTGCGGACGCAAAAATACCATCGCGAACGCGATGCCTTTCAAATCTTGGCCTATGCGAACGCCTCCCATGGCCGCAAATGCGAAGCCTTATGTCCTGATGCCCAGCCTGCCTCGCCTTCTGCGCGAACGTGAACTCCCTCACGCGATCGCTATGCACACTTACCCCCCAACCTTCGCGAATGCATTTCTCTCTTCGTGAACGTGAAGAACAACTCCTCATTTGCCTCCAGATAAACTTTGCAAATTCGAGACCTCCCTCGCGAACGCATATAAGGAAACCAGCAACAGGCAAACCAGTAGTCTTAAGCTAATACCAAGTCTAAAAATTGATCCGCTGACCATCTGAAACTCACTCGAGGCCCTTGAACCTCAACCAAACATACCACCAAATCCCAAAATATCACACGAACTTAGTCAAACCCTCAAATCACCTAAAAAATATCAAAAACACGAAGCGCACCCCAATTCAAGCCTATAAAAACTAAGGAAATTCTCGAACAACGCCGAAACCTATCAAATCACGCCCGATTGACCCCAAAATTTGCACACAAGTCATATTTGACATTACATACCTACTCCAACTTCCGGAATTGGAAACCGACCCCAATATCAAAAAGTCCATTCTCGGTAAAACTTTTTAAAATTCAACTTTCACCATTTCAAGCCTTATTCCGCTACAGACCTCCAAATCACAATCTGGACACCCTCCGAAGTCCAAAATCACCCAGCGGAGCTAACGGAACCATCAAAACTCCATTCTGGAGTTATTATACATAGATCAATATCCTGTCAACCATTTTCACTTCAGCTTTTAACCATGAGATTAAGTGTCTCAATTCATTCCAAATGGGGGAACGGGCTACAACTCTCGAAACGACAAGCCGGATTGTTACATCCTCCCCCTCTTAAACAAATGTTTGTCCTCAAACGAGTCTAGAAACATACCTGGAGTCTCAAATAGGTGTGGATATCTACTCCACATCTCCCGCTTGGTCTCCCAAATAGCCTTCTCAACTGGCTTACCTCACAACTGCACCTTCACTGAAGTTATGTCCTTTGACATCAACTTTTGAACCTACAGATCCAAAATGGCCACCAGGTCTACATCATTAGTCAAATCACCATCCAACTGAACCATGCTGAAATCCAAGACATGAGACGAATCGTCGACATACTTCCGGAGCATAGAAACATGAAATACTGGATGCACACTCGACAAACTAGGAGGCAAGTCAAGCTTGTAAGCCACCTATCCAATCCTCCGAAGTACCTCAAATGGCCCAATAAACTAAGGGCTCAACTGGTCCTTCTTTCCAAAAATCATAATATCCTTCATAGGCGAAACCTTAAGCAAGACCTTCTCCTCAACCATGTAAGAAACATCATGGACCTTCCCGTTGGCATAACTCTTCTGTCTAGATTGCGCGGTGCGAAGCTGCTCCCTAATAAATTTAACCTTGTCCAAAGCATCCTGAACTAAGTAAGTACCCAATAGCCTAGATTCACCTGGCACAAACCAATCCACCGAAGATCTACACCATCTCGCATACAAGGACTCATATGGAGCCATTTAAATGCAGTAGCTGATGTTATAGGAAAATTCTACTAGTGGCAGAAACTGATCCTATGAACCCCCAAAACTAATGACACAAGCGCGTAGCATGTCCTCCAAAATCTAAATAGTACGCTTGGACTGCCTTTCCGTATGAGGGTCAAATGTTGTACTCAAACCCACCTAGGTACCCAACACTTACTGCACGGCTCTTTAAAACTACAATGTAAACTGTGTGCCTCGATCTGAAATGATGGACACTAGCACACCGTAAAGGCGAACAATCTCTCAGATGTAAATCTCAGCCAACCGCTCTGAAGAATATGTAGTACCAACTGGAATGAAGTTCGTGAACTTGGTCAGCCGATCCACAATCACCCAAATAGCATCGAACTTTCTCGAAGTCTGTAGGAGCCCCTCTACAAAATCCATGGTGATCCGCTCCCATTTCCACTATGGAATCTCTAGCCTCTGGAGCAATCCACTCGGCCTCAGACGCTCATACTTTACCTGCTGACAGATATGGCACCAAGCTACAAACCCCACTATATCCTTCTTCTTTATCCTCCACCAATAATGCTGCCTCAAGTTCCCATCATCCCTAATATTAATATCTCTGGCATCACTGTGCCAAACCGTGTCCTTAAGGACAAGCAAATGAGGATCATCATACTGGAGCTCTCTGATGCGATCATATAAGGAAGACCGAGAAACCACACAAGCTAGGACCCGACTGGGCTCCGAAACATCTAATCTCACGAACTGGTTGGCCAAGGACTAAACATTAACTGCATGCGGTCTCTCCCCAACAGGAATGAATTCAAGGCTAACCATACCCACTACCTTTCTACTCAAGGCATCAGCCACTATATTAGCCTTCCCGAGATGATACAGAATGGTGATATCATAGCCCTTTAGTAGCTGCTACCATCTCCGCTGCCTCAAATTTGGATCCTTTTGTTTGAACAAGTGCTGGAGACTCCGATGATCTGTAAACACCTTACAACAAACACCATAGAGATAATGCCTCAAAATTTTCAGTGTATGAACAATGACAGCTAATTCCAAATGATGGACATGGTAGTTTTTCTCATGGGGCTTCAACTGACGCGAAGCATAAGCAATCACTCTACCTCCCTGCATCAGGACACATTAGATATTGATCAGGGAAGCATCACCATGTACTATATAAGAGCTTGAAGCTGAAGGCAAAACCTAGAATTGGAGATATTATCAAGGCAACCTCGAGCTTCTGAAAGCTCTTCTCGTACCCATCCGACCACCCGAAAATGGAACCCTTCAAGGTCAACTTTGTCAATAGCGATGTGATAGACGAGAAACCCTCCACGAAGCGACGATAATAACCAGCCAAGCCGAGAAAACTCCGAATCTTCATAGCTGAGGATGGTTTGGTCCAACTACACCACGTGCCCTAAGAATGCCACTGAACTAAGCCAAAAATCGTACTTAGAGAACTTGGCATAAATCTTATCCTCCCTCAACTGCTGCAACACAATCCTCAAATATTGGGCATGCTCCTCTTGGCTACGAGAGTACACGAGGATATCATCAATGAACACTATGACAAACAAATCAATATAAGGCTGAAATACACTATTCATCAGATGCATGAATGTTGTTGGGGCATTGGTCAACCTAAAAGACATTACAAGGAACTCATAATGACCATAACTAGTCCTGAATGTTGTCTTTAGAATATTCGAGTCCCAAATCTTCAACTAGTGATACCCAAACCTCAAGTCAATCTTAGAGAATACCCTTACACCCTGAAGCTGGTCAAATATATCATCAACGCGTGGCAAAGGATATTTGTTCTTGATTGTGACTTTGTTCAGCTGCTAATAATCAATGTACATCCTCATAGTACCATCCTTCTTCTTCAAACAGAACCGGTGCACCCCAAGGTGACGCACTAGGCCTAATAACTTTCTTATCAAGGAGTTCCTGAAGCTGCTCCTTCAAATCCTTCAACTTAGCCGGTGTCATACAATACGGTGGAATATAAATGTGCTGAGTGCCCACACTAAGTCAATATCCCTGTCGGGCAGCATGCCTGGCAAGTTTGCAGGAAATATATCCGAAAAATCTTGACCACCAAAAGAGAATCAATAATAGGGGTATCAGCACCAGCATCCCTCACAAAGGCCAAATAAGATAAGAAACCCTTCCCAATCATCCGCTGGCTCTTTAAATATGAAATCACTTTGCTAGGAACGTAGTCTAGAGAAACTTTCCACTAAATCCTTATAACCCCGGCATCACCAACGTCAGAATCTTAGCGTGGCAATCCAGAACAACATGACATGGAGATAACCAATCCATACCCAAGATCACATCGAAGTCCACCATACTAAGCAACAAGAGATAAATTTTAGTCTTCAATCCCCCAATCGTCACTACACACGTTCGATATACACGGTCCACAACAATAGTATCACCCACTGGCGTAGATACATGAACAAATAAAACTAAGGACTCACGGGGCATATCCAGATAATGAACAAAATACAATGAGGCATAGGAATAAGTGGAACCAGGGTCAAATAATATAGAGGCATCCCTATGGCATACTGAGACAATACCTATGATCACTGCATCTTAAGCAACAACATCTAGTCTGGCCAGAATAACATAAATCGGGCCAGACCTCCACCTAATCGGCCTCCCCTTCTTTGGCAACCCGTGGCTGACCGTGCCCCACTCGAGCTGGCTAGGCAGGTGGTGAAGTAACTGGTGTTGAGGTCGTAGTCTGACTCTTCTGCTGAGCTAAACCTCCCAAGAGGCAGGGACGCTACCTCCTGATATGACCAAGCTCCCCACACTCATAGCAACCCCGATTTGACAATGGTGGTGGGGACTGAAGGGAGCCCCGAGCACGGGGATAACTACTAGAAGGACCCAACATGGATGAACCCTGAACTGATGGAGTACGGGACGAACTTTGAGCTGGAAGGGCACTGAGAGATGACTGACCCTGATGAGAACTGTATGAACCATGGCCAAATGATGCACCGAGTGAACTGGATGAACCATCTGAGCATGCCTATAAGGACGACCCTTGCTGTGATAGAACTGTCCCCCAGAAGGAACACCGCTGAAACCATCTAACCCACGAGCCCTCTTGGTCTCCCTCTCACCCCGCTCCTGACCGGGGACCATCTCTATTTGCCGAGCAATGTCGACCACCTCATCAAAAGTAGTGCCAGACACCCTCTCTCGTCATAAGAAACTGCAGCTCATATGTGAGGCCATCACTAAACCTCCTAATCCTCTCCCTATCAGTAAGGACCAACAAAACTGCGTGACGTGCTAACTCAGAAAACCTCATCTTGTATTGCGTCACAGACATGCCCTCCTGTCGTAAGTGCTCAATTTGTGTATGCAGATCCTAGCTCCTCCCTACAATACAGCGGCACAAACTTCTCCAAAAAGAGAACAGAGAACTTCTGCCATGTAAGTGTTGATGCACCGACCGACCTGCATCTTTCATAAGCCTCCCACCATATGAAGGCAGCCCCAGAAAACTAAAAAGTAATGAACGAGACTCCACTGGTCTCAAGAATATCTGTTGTACAAATAATCCACTGGCACTTGTCTAAGAAACCCTCGGCATCCTCCGACTCAGCACCATTAAATAATTGAGGGTGAAGCCTCCCAAATCTCTCAAGTCTCCTCTGCTCATCATCAGTCATAATGGGGACCACAGGGGCCTGAGTAGCTGCAACCGGCTCGGCTGGCAGTGCCCGTGGTGTCTGAAGTCCTTGTGTCACCTGCTCTAGAGTACGGGTAGCGGGGGTACTAGTACCTCCCCCGGCCTGAGCAGTGGCTGGTGCGGCTTGGGCCGAAACCACCTGAGCAAGACTAGTGTAAACGATCAATATTTACGCCAACGCCTCCTGAAGGCCTGGAATCACGATGGGCACAGCTGGTGCCTTAGCTGGCCCCACTGGCTCAGCCACATCTGGAACTAACTCCTGAGCAGGAGAAATTGGTGTATCTGCAAGTGCTATCCTAGCTGCTCTATGAGCTGTACCTTTGCCCCTGCCGTGGCCGCTACCACGACCTCGGCCTCTCGTGGCCCTAGCTAGTGGTACTAGTGGCTGTCCATCTTGCCCGGTAGCGCGTGTCCTCACCATCTGTAGGAGAGTAGAATATAGTAGTTTAATTAGTGGAATCAACAAATCCACACGACAAGAATACAAGAATATGAAATTTCCTAAGGGTTTGGCAGCCTCTCGAAGATAAGTACAGACGTCTCGTACCGATCCGCAAGACTCTACTAAACCTGCTCATGACTCGTGAGACCTATGTAATCTAGGCTCTAATACCAACCTATCACGACCCAAAACTAGCCTGTTGTGATGGCGCCTAACGTGGTACTAGGCAAGCCGACAATTACGAATTAACTCCAACAAATTTTTAACAAAAATGGATTTTAAGCAGTTTAAAAAGTCAAAAAACACTTCTCATATACATGAGCATATATACATCACAAGTCTGGTAAACACTGTCTAATATAGTCAGAAACAAAATACAATAAGCGGAAAGATATGGAAGGAGAGACAAGGTCTGCAAAACGCCGACAGCTACCTCGGAATCCTCAGAAGATCAACTGCGCAGTGATTCAACACCCTCCGTGTCCAGAAACACCTGGATTTGCATAAGAAGTGCAGGATGTAGCGTGAGTACAACCAACTCAGTAAGTAACAAGACTAAATAAAGAACTGAAAGTAGTGATGAGCTTTACAATTATAGTTCAATTTCAGTAATATTAACATAGGAAAGTAGCCATGCTTTCAAGTTCGACAATTTAAATCCAGTCAGTTACTTCATGACCATTTTAAGTAAAATAGGGTGTAATATCTTTAAGAAATTTTTAAGACAGTGATGCATGGCAGCTAAGTGCAACAATAGTGAAGTCAAATGTATCCTCTCACGGCAACGGTCACTCATCCCTCCTATTCACTCGGCACTGGCACTCAGTAGGTACCTGCACTCACTAGAGGTGTGTACAGACTCTGTAGGGGCTCCTTCAACTCAAGCGCTATATCAAGCCAGTCATGGCATAAATCAATGAAACACGCTGCGGCGTACAGCCTGATCCCATATATATAACCATAAGGCATGTTCCAGCATGCAACATCCACACACATACAGTCATAAGGCTCGTTGCGGCGTGCAACCCTATCCATATATATACATATATCACTCATAGTTCAGGCTCAGGCCCCAACACAATCACCATCCTCTCCAGTCTCTCGAGCTCTCAAAAATAATGAAAATCAGCCCAAACACAAATGATGTAATATATCAACAAGGAACAAAAGAGATTGAGATATGATATGCAAGTAAAGCGGAGACTGAGTACAACAGTAATTTAGCAGACAATTTAACATGCAACGCAGCCTCCGAAGGCCCTTTCAATAACAGCACAGGGCCAAAGCATGATTTCTAATAGGGATTTGCAGTTCAATTTCCATATCACATGAAAATTTTATAGATATCAACAGATTAATCATCTATTCGATTCCATGGAATGGGCCCAACCCCAATTCCCACTGTGCAGTCCTGTACGCTCGTCACCTAGCATGTGCGTCACCTTAAAACCAATCATATGACACAAAATCCCGAGTTTCATACCCTTAGAACTAAATTAAAAACTTTTACTTACCTCGACCCGAGCAAATCTCTACTCCAATACAACCTTGCCTCGCAAAACAGCCTCTGAATGCCTCAAATCTAACCATAGAAAATGCCATATAATCAATACAGGCTAAAGGAATCAACTCCATAAGAAAATACGAAGTTATTAATCAGAAATCGGTTAAAAGCCGGCCCCAAGGACCACGTCTCGAAATCGGGTAGAAGTCACTAAATCCGAATACCCATTCGACCACGAGTCCACCCATACCAAAATTACTCAAATCCGATACCAAATTCTCCAACAAAACCTCAAAATTTAGCCTAAGAACTTTTCTCCATTTTTCCCAAATTGCACCCCAAATCACAAATTTAATTATGAAATCAAAGGCATAATCATGGAAATTAACCAAAACTAGGAAAGAATCACTTACCCCAAATACTCACGTTAAAATCTCTCCAAAAATCACTTTCCACCAAGCTCCCAAATCAATTTTTCTATGATGAACTCAAACTATCATTTTTGAAACTTTTAAATCAGCCCAGGCACGCCTCCTTCGCCAAAGCGGAAAGAGCCTCGCGTTCGCGAAGCATAAAACTAGAATGCCAAGAAAATCCTCTTTCACGAAAGCGACAGCACCCTCGCAAACGCGACGCCTTATAGAGCTTGGCCTACTCAAACGCGTCCCCATGACCGCGAACGCGAAGCCTTAAGTCCTGATTCCCAACCTGCCTCGCCCTTCTACGTGAATGCGAACTCCCTCATGCGATTGTGATGCACACTTTCCCCAAACCTTCACAAACGCGAAGAACAACTCCTTGTCTGCCTCCAGATACAATTTGCGAACGTGAGACCTCCCTCGTGAACGCATATAAGAAAATCAGCAACAGGCAAACCAGCAGTCTTCAGCTAATTCCAAGTCTAAAATTGATCCGTAGACCATCCGACACTCACCCGAGGTCCCTAGAACCTCAACAAAATATACCACCAAGTCCCAACACATCATACGAACTTAGTCGTGCCCTCAAATCATCTTAAACAACATCAAAAATATGAATCACACCCCAATTCAATAAAATCACGCCCAATTGATTCCAAATTTTGCACAGAAGTCACATTTGACATTACTGACCTACTACAACTTTTGAAATTGGAATCCGACCCCGATATCAAAAAATCCACTCCCGGTCAAACTTTTCAAAAATTTAACTTTTGCCATTTCAAGCCTAATTCCAATACAGACGTCCAAATAACAATCCCGACACTCTTCTAAATCCAAAATTACCCAACGGAGCTAATGGAACCATCGAAACTTCATTCCGAAGTCGTTTACACATAGGTCAATATCCGATCAACCATTTCTACTTAAGCTTTCAACTATGAGACTAAGTATCTCAATTCATTCCAAAACCTCACCGGACTCAAACCAACTACCTCGGAAATCACATAGCACCTCCAAAATAAGTAGTAAATAGGGAAACAAGGCTACAACTCTCGAAACAACTTTCTTTGGGAGAATATGGTGGAGAAATAGAAACATCACTGGGCTTCAATTTTATGTATTCCTACCAAAGAAGGGAGAATTGGTATAAGACCTTTACATGAAATTGCAGATATTATTTCTTCTAAACTGTGGTTGATCTTCAGACTTAATACTTCTCTGTGGACAGATTTTTTAAAGGCCAAATATTGCAAGAGGATTCATCCTATGCTAGAAAGTTTAGCTGCACTCAATCTCACACTTGGAGAAGAATGATGAAGATTAGAGGGAAAATTGACCATCTTATTATTTGGAGGATTCATGCCGGTAATAGTAGCTTTTGATGGGATAATTGGTTAGGCAAAGGCCAACTGTCTCAATATGGAAATGCATCTACCTCTACTAAGATTAAGGTGGCTTTATATATGAATGGGCAGACTTGAAACATTTGTAAACTAGAACAATGCCTTCCCGATCGTGATGGCGCCTCTCATGCAGACAAGGCCAGCCGAACCAATCCAACATCACTAACATTTAAATAACACGATGACAATATACATATGTTTTTAATAAGAGTAATTTGCAGATGAAATGTATATATATATATAGCAAACCATCCCGACTACAGCCCTCAGATCGGGGTGTCACAAAGTCATGAGCAACTAATGAAATCCTATTAATAACATAACTATTACAATATTTTTGGCACAATTGTTGTAGAAGATGAAAGCGACAAAATAAAGGAGACACGGGGCTGCGGACGCCAGCAGCTACCTCGTAACCTCCGAATCACCGTCCTAGCAGTAGTAGTCAATGCCTCAAAACGGTACCGTTAACGCCTGAATCTGCACACATGGTGCAGGGACTAATGTGAGTACTTCCAACTCAGTGAGTAATAAACGTAAATAATAACTGTAGGTAAGAAAGCACATATTGCACAATAAAACATCATAAAAATGGTAACCAATTGTAAGGTCAAGTAGAAAATCCCTTTAACGGGTAAAACATGTGCATCTTTCAAGCAAATATTGGGAAGAAACAGAAAACACTTTTAAAAACCGCCCCTCGGGCTCAATGTCATTCAAATACCTGCCCCTCGGGCTTAACATCATTTAAAACACATGCCCCCCGGGCTTAACATCATTTAAAACAGAAAAACCTTTTCGAAATTCGGTTACCAGTTGTCATTGTTACCAACTGTAACCTACAGTTATCATTGTTACCAACTGTATTTCTTATCAAACTCCGGTTACCAGTTGTCATTGTTACCAACTGTAACCTACAGTTGTCATTGTTACCAATTGTATTATCTTTGGTTACCGGTTGTCATTGTTACCAACCGTAACCTACAGTTGTCATTGTTACCAACTGTATTATCTACCCATCTCCGGTTATCAGTTGTCATTGTTACCAACTGTAACCTACAGTTGTCATTGTTACCAACTGTATTATTTATCATTACCGGTTGTCATTGTTACCAACCGTGACCTACAGTTGTCATTGTTACCAACTGGGCCATTATGATGGGTATCCTGCGCTCACTGTGGGTGGTTCAGACTTTCGGAAGGGGCTTTAGCGGACCAAGCGCTATATCATATCTCTCGTGACGGCGTGCCACCCGATCCCATATACATCACATCCGTGGCGGCGTGCCACCCGATCCATTTCAAAATCATTTGAAAACATCATTTAGTTTTCCAAAAACCAAGTTCAAATAATGATTCAAAGCATTTCAAATACCCCTGAAGGGTTTACATAACTGGCGTGAAGCCCAAATGTGATTTCAGTAATCAAACAGTAATAAATTACCCCTGAAGGGTGTACATAACCGGCACGAAGCCCAATTACGGCTAAAAGCCCAAATCATTATAATATCAATCAATTTCAAACAGTTATGTAGTAAAAATCATCATTTGGGGACGGACCAAGTCACAATCCCCGGTAGTAAACGACCCCACGCTCATCATCGAGCGTGTGCCTCACTTCATTAAAGCACTACGAGGTGCAATACGGGGTTTCAAACCCTCATAGCAATATTTACTATCATTACTCACCTCTAACCGGCTAAATCCTTAGCCCACGACGCCTTTGCCTTTTGAATTGGCTTCCACGTGCGTCGAATCTAGCCAATTTCATAATAATTATGTCACATAATGCTATGGGAACAAAGCCCAAACGAAAATAATCGAATTCACTAAGAAACCCCCAATTTCATATTTTTAGGAATTGTGAAGAACCCTAGGTTCTTCTTTCATAACTCATGGATTCATGAGGGGATTGAGCATGGTAATCACCATCTAAGAGAGATTTAGGGCATAAATTACTTACCCGATGTTTTCTTTAAGACTCCCCCTCTATTTGTTCCCAATCTCCACTTAATCTTCTTCTTAGAAGCCCCCAAATGTTTCCAAGGTAATGTGGCCCCTCTCTTTGCAAGATTAGTCACAAAATCTACTTTGCATGAGGGTTTTGGGGTTGATTTCTAGAGGTTCCTTGTGTTTGAAGAAGCTTTCTTTCGTGGGTATGTATTTCGTATCTCAGAAGAGCAAAAATGAACCCTAGGTTCTATTTATAGGGTGTTAAAATCGGGCAAAATACACTGAAATAGCCATTTTCGCGACCCCTCATGCTGATTTCGCGGTCCGCATAACCCATTCGCGGACCGCTTTTCCGCCGCGAAACCAACCATAAAGGTTGCCCAACTTCGGACCAAATTCGCGATGCCCAGGAGTGATTTCGCGGTTCACCGATTCAATTCGCGGACCGCGAATCCACCGCGAAATGGCCTGGCAAATTGCCCAGGCCTTCTGTCCGTGTTCGCGACGCCTAGGGGAAGATTCGCGATTCGCTTTTCAGTTTCGCGAATCGCGAACTCGCCGCGAAACAACCCCTCACCCTTCTGTTCCACTTCGCGATGGCCTTCGCCATTTTCGCGGTTCGCTTTTCAATTCGCGATCCGCTCTTTGGTCGCGATCCTTGGCCCTCAACTGATCTCATTTTCTTATTTTAGGAAAATAAGTCTAACTTTTTCGTACGGAGTCCGATTTGGACGGTTCTTTTTGCTACGGCTCCGTAATTTCAAGACGGAGCTAATCCTTCAAACAAAATTGAGTTTGGAGTTCGTTTACTAATTTTAAGGCCGATTACACCAGAAAATATGAGGTTAATGCTTTATAGAGCGGCGAATTTAGTTCCGTTGACCATTCAAAATTCACCCGAGACCCGCGGGACTTTATCCGAACATACACACATGTTCTATAACCTCATTCAAACTTGTCCCTATCATTGGAACACTAAAACGAACATCGTTTTGTTAGGTTTGCATTGAAACCAATTCTAAGAACTTCAAGGATCCTCAATTCGATCCCTCGATCCGAACCCGACCAAACGGTGCCCGAATGGTCTGAAAATTTGCACGCAAGTCCAAAATCACATAAGGAACCTACAGCAACTTTCAGAATTTCATTCCGACTTCCGGATCAAAATTTCACCTATCAACCGGAGAATCAAATTTCATTGGTTCGAGTCTGGTTTTAGTCAAGGTCTACAGATTATATTCCGGGTTCACTTTCTCAGCTTAATTTCACTCTTTATAAATAAAGAAATAAATTGGGGCGTAAAACGGGTCATTACATTCTCCCCCTCTTAAAAAAACGTTCGTCCTCGAACGGGTCAAGAAGCATACCTGGATTTTCAAAGAGTTGTGGATATCTGCTTCGCATTTCATGTTCAGTTTCCCAAGTAGCTTCTTCCACAGGTCGACCCTTCCACTGAACTTTCACCGAGGCTATTTCTTTGGATCTCAGCTTCCGGACTTGACGATCCAAAATTACCACCGGCTCTACCTCATAGGTCAAGCCATCATCCAAATGAATCGTGTTGAAGTCCAAAATGTGAGATGGGTCCCCAACATATTTTCTAAGCATAGAAACATGGAATACCGGATGTACACTCGACAGATTAGGTGGCAAAGCAAGCTCATATGCCACCTCCCCCACTCGTCGAAGTACTTCAAACGGTCCAATATACCGAGGACTCAATTTACCTTTCTTTCCGAACCTCATAACACCCTTCATGGGTGAGACTTTCAGCATAACCTTCTCACCAACCATGTAAGACACATCCCGTACCTTTCTGTCGGCATAACTCTTTTGCCTCGACTGTGCTGTGCGAAGTCTCTCCTGAATTATCTTTACCTTTTCTATAGCATCCTGAACCAGATCAGTCCCCAATAGTCTATCTTCACCGGGCTCGAACCAACCAACCGGAGATCTACACCGTCTCCCATACAGAGCCTCATACGGTGCCATTTGAATACTTGACTGATAGCTATTGTTATAGGCGAACTCTGCAAGTGGCAGAAATTCGTCCCATGAACCTTTGAAATCAATAGCACAAGCACGCAACATATCCTCCAAGATTTGAATGGTACGTTCAGATTGTCCATCAGTCTGAGGATGAAAGGCTGAACTCAACTCCACCTGAGTTCCCAATTCCCTCTGTACGGCTTTCCAGAACTGCGAGGTAAACTGAGTACCTCTATCAGAAATGATGGAAACAGGAACACCATGCAATCGAACGATCTCTCGGATATAAATCCTTG